>JAJOOS010026468.1:0-25314 GCA_029582725.1 Solanum chiquidenum
TATATATATTTCTTACATTGAATAAATAAAAATATAACAAAAAAATGAAGTGATTTAAGAAAATAATACGATAAATAATATAAAAAAATAAAGGAAAAGAAGTGATTTAAGGAAATGATATAAATACTATAAATAAAGCGTAAAAGAGGAAATTAAAAAATATATTATAAAAAAGGGAAGAGTAACATTAATAATGAAACAAAGTAAATATGACGACTTTCAATATTCCATAAATCTCCATTTTAGGAAAAGATATTAATAGCCTTAATGACGATAGAAATTAAAAATGACACTTTAATGTTTGGTAGAATATTGAAATAAAATTTTATGATTTTTAAAATTAAAAAATGCCAAAAATAAATAAATAGAATTCAAGCTCTTAGAGAGTGCCATGTCACCATTTTTATATTCAGCTTTATTATATTATATAGATGTGTAGCAATACTTTTAAGTAAACCAAAACAAATTTTGGTGACTGTCCATTACAATATTACCCCGTTTGTTTTTTTAATTTGTCCAATATATTAAATATAATTATCTAATTTGAAAAATCAAAAGTTAACTTTTTTTAAAAAATCTTTACTATTAAATATTATTTATTCGATACTAATTAACAACAATTAGCCAATTTTCTATAATTGACTGATTAATCTATAAGAGCGGTATGAGATGATATTTACAAAGATGAAAATCGGTAATCTTTATTAACCTGAAACACAAGTTTTACTAGCCAATACATCTATCATAAGCCTATAAAATGCATTGGACCTCATATTCATGATAAAAATGAAATTAAAGAGGTAGATGATAACTCACATTCACACTAACAATTAAAGAGAAAAATTAGATATATTGAACAAAATTTTATTGTTGATGTCAAAACTATGTTGGTATTGATATACAAAAACATGCTCTAAATAATAACCTAACGGAAAAACAAATCACATTATATATAAGCATAATAATATAACACAACTACGTGTAACAAATTAACAATAACAAACATGATTATGGTAAAACAGAAAATGATGACAACCTGAAATTGAGATAGAAGAAAACTGAAACTCATCTATCAAGAGGCTTTGCATTATGTGTAATGCATATAGATAAATATACATATTGATCAAATCGTTGACGATAATCAAATTGCTCAAAATCATGTACCACTTTTTACCGTCGATTTTGAGCAGGAAATCAAATATTTGATTATTCTCAACCATGTATATCCGGGTATGCACATATTTCTCCTATAACCTTCTCTTTTTTCTTTTTTTACTCTTTTTCCTATTTTAGGTGTATTTAATTATGGGAAACTTTCACATATAGCCACTCAAAAATAGCCTAATTATTCTCCATAGCTATAGTTTGATAATTACAATTCGTAGCTACATGTTATAGGGAGGAGAGAGGCGAGCGAGACTGGGAGAGAGAGGAGAGAAGCGAGTGAGAGAAGGCAAAGTGTTGGAGAGAGGTGAATTGTATTTGTATATATATCGGTTAGATAATTGTTTATTATACAAATGTAGTTGTATATATGGCAAGCGAGGTTGGGAGAGGGAGGAGAGAGGCGAGCGAGATTGGGAGAGGGAGGAGGGAGGAGAGAGGCGAGCGAGATTGGGAGAGGGAAGAGAGAGGCGAGCGAGATTGGGAGAGGGAGGAGAGAGGCGAGCGAGAGAGGGTAGAGAGTGGGAGAGAGGTGAATTGTATATGTATATTGGTTAAATAATTGTATATTGTACATATGCATTTGTATATATGGCAGCGAAATTGGGAGAGAGAGGAGAGAGGCGAGCGAGATTGGGAGAGGGAGGAGAGAGGCGAGCGAGAGAGGGTAGAGAGTGGGAGAGAGGTGAATTGTATATGTATATCGGTTAGATAATTGTATATTATACATATGTATTTGTATATTCTGGCAAATTATACAAATACAAATGTGGTCAGCCCATGTAATTAATGTATAATGTTAGTCGCGAGTGGTAACTATAGCAAACTATAGCTATGATGAGTAATTAAATAGTATAACGTAGCTTAACCGCGTAATTTTCCCTTTAATTATATGGGGGAGAATTTTTTTAAGTGTTTGGTTGTAAAAAAAAAGAAGTCATAATACATAAATATGCCCTTTAACTTGACTTCAAATCACATTTATGCCCTTCAACTTTTGGTGTGCACAAGTAGACACTTCAATTTGTATAAAGTTGAACAAATAGACACACATGTCCTACATGTCATTTTTTATCCTACGTGGTGTCCTACTTGTATTATGCCATGTAGGACTCATGTGTCTACTTGTTCAACTTTATACATGTTTAAGTGTCTACTTGTGCATGCCCAAAGTTGAAGGACATAAACGTAAAATAAGGCTAAATTAAATGGTACATTTATGTATTATGGGGAGAATATTTTTCACCAAATATAAAAAAGAAAAGAAAAAATGACTTACCTTGCTCTGGAATGGATCATCGAAGTCACTTTCCTATACGTTTATCTCAATTTTTACCTTCACATCATTATAATTTTAATCAACGCTTGAACATTATTAGCAATATTCAATAGTAATATTTTTTTGTTAATGCATTTTAGTATCGCAACAGTAAATTTGATCCTTGTTGAGATATTTTTCAGATCCTTATCCCATCTTTTAAAAAGTATGCACATTGTAGATTGCTCCTATTTTACTTTCACGACAATTATATACACGAACGAACTAATAATACACCACATCAAACCAAGAAAAAACAAAACCAATTATAAATCAAATAAGAATTAGCTGAATTCTGAAACAGAATTATGCATTTTTAAAAGACGAATTCGTGAGATTTTCAGGATTTCTATAGATCGATTAAGAACTGTGAAACGATTCTTTTTTCTTTTTTACTAACAAATGATTAAAGACAGAATTTAAGAACGTTCATTACATCGGTATTCTAAATTTCTAAGTATCGATCCTTAAATAGTCATCTTCACAGAAATGAATTGAAGTAAAGGTTCGACCTTAAACCTTTAACAAACCATCTTGATTTAGATGTCTGCCTGTCCATATTAAATAAATAAAAGGTATGCAGTTGTAATACCAAAATATTGGTAATCTTCTTAGTTATTGGGTAGCTTCTTAACTCTGATTTTATCTATATTGGATCATTATTCCTCTTCATTCACTCAGACTTCACGAGATGACTTGCCGTGTGAATTCGAATTGAATCGAACTCTAATACAAATACGAAATTTTGGAATAGAATTTGTGGTAATGTATCAATTAATGACAAATTTTGTTTCCCTGAATGTAAACCAAGTTAATAATTGGTTCAGATTTATGTGTACTAATTTTTGGGTACGTGCGCTGTACGTGTATTCAAGCAAGGATTGATTCAATATTATGATTTCCGACACTTTCAATTGAGCATAAATTTATGTGTCAAAAATCACTAAATTGCAACAAATAGTCAACATGAACCATGAGTCATTTAGTACAAAATTGAACACATAAAATATGATTTTAAGACATTAACAATAGAATCAACGGTGAGAGAACATATTAAATAAAACAGTGGCAGAACTAAGATTTTCAATAAAAGGGGTTCAAAATACATTTTATACTACAACATATGAATTTGATATATAATTAATTATACATGAAAGGTAACTTTTTCAAATTACTTATCCATTTTTTTCAAATTAATTAAGAAAATCAATGCATTGATTTTGAATGAATACATTATACTACATTGAATCTAGTCCATATTATTGAATCATACAAAGTAACCTTTCAGATTTGAGAGTAACTAAGAAAATTGATGCATTGTTTTTTGAAAGAATATATTATATTAATTTAACACCTTCTCACTTCTATTATTTAGTATAATATAATATGATTAGCTATTCAATATTTAATTAATTAAATATTTTATAATATTATGATTGAATGTCGGGATAAAATGATAATTCAATTTTGCATCTTGGAGTTTTCCACTTTTAGTAATATATATGATATATGAATGATATGATATGAAGATGATGATGATGATATATACATAGTTTTTTAGGCATAATACATAAATATGTCATTTAACTTGGTTTCATTTTACGTTTATGTCCTCCAACTTTGGATATGCACAAGTAGACACTTAAACTTGTATAAAATTGAACAAGTAAACACATGCGTCCTACATGGCACAATACACGTAGGACACCACGTAGGACAAAAAAATGACATGTAGGATGCCATGTAGGACATGTGTGTCTATTTGTCCAATTTTATACAAGTTTAAGAGTCTACTTGTGCACACCCAAAGTTGAAGGGCATCAATGTGATTTGAAGCCAAGTTAAAGGGCATATTTATGTATTATGCCTAGTTTTATCTATTATAACTTTTCAAATTATTCCGTTATGAGAATTATAATTATGATTAAAAGCAATATCAATGTACTCATTTATCAAGAAAATAATAATTTAATTATTAAAGGACTTAAGAACTTAAATTCTATCATTATGTAATTAAAATATTTATATTTAATTAAATAACTAATCAAACTTTAATTTAGAAAAATGATAAAATAATAATTCAACTTTTTATTTTGAAACTTTCCACTTATAATAATAACTTCCATAACCCACCCCCAAAAGAAAGAACTGACACTAACAAAATACTACAAAACAACAGAAATTCAACTATCAATAGCATTGTGTAATAAAGAACAAGAGAAAAATTCAGAGAGAATGTTGAAGGAAGTAGCAAAGTAGAACACCCATATGATAATAAAGAACAAATATAGACAAGACTAGAAATTGTCAAACACTGTTGGACTTTCAGGTAGATAAATTGTCCACACTGTTTCAAGTAAAGAATCTAAGTAATAGTTGATAAACCGTCCACAAATTTTTGGCCAAAAACATTCTTAAACTATACCCCAAACTTAAACTACATTCTTAAAGTATCATTTTTAGCAGAAAACATTCTTCAAGTATTTAAAGAACATTTTTCATCTTTTTGTTAGAAATCGTCAAAAACTAAGAGATCCTACAAAAATATGAGTGGTTCACCTGACTATCAACAAAAGTTTTCCTGCATAATTTCATTACCTGTTATAAAAAATTTCTGAAAAAAAAATATTAAAAATTTTAGACACCATTACTTATTGAAGCAAAAAATGTTTGAAAGATGTGAGGATACATGATATGCTCTTTTTTCTCATTTAGTAACGAAAAGAAGATGGAGCTTAATTATCTTTACTTTTGTCATAGCCAAACTGTATTTAGATCAATAAATCTCTAGGCCAATATGATATTAAAGTGATCAAAATATTGATTATGTCCCGTATTTGAGTTTCATTCCACATTATTATAAGCGGAAGTTTCCAACAAACGCTGCTTCTATCATATTTAATTGAGAATAAACATATTTCAACTAATTATATTTTTAATATCAAATTACATGAAAAATAAATGAAAAAAAATATCAAATTAATTTTTTTTGCATAATGCTAAACTTAATTACGGAAAAATTTCATGATTAAACAGTCCAAGACTAGAAATTGTCAAACACGGTTGGACTTTCAGGTAGATAAACAGTCCACTCTGTTTCAAGCAAAGAATCTAAGTATAATAGTTGATAAACAGTCTACTCTGTTTGAATAATTGATGAATAAAGAGAATTATTTATTTATTTTTTGAATATTTTTACATAGGTAAAACATTACTCATATGATATAATTAAGACATTTCATGAAAAATTGAAGTGATAATTCTCTGTTACGTAAATTAAAATTGAACAAATTACAATTACTAATTTACTGTACCATAGAGCATCAAAATCTTAGAAATGTTAAATTAATATAATATTTTCAGAAACCGAAAAGAAATTTATATGTGAATAATAAATTGTTCTTTGTAATATGTATTAAACTTGTATTATAAATGTATTAAAAATAATCATGTGAAAAAAATGTCATTACTATAAATGATAAATACCTTTTTTATTTTAGTATATTTATGTAAGTTTCCCAACCAACTGAAAACTAAAAATTATGAAATAGTAATTTTCAATAGCTACCATACCATGTCTAGGGGTGTCCGTGGTTCGGCTTGGATCGGGTATTGATTAAAATAAACCAAATCAATCTAGTCGATTTTTAAAATTTCTAAAACCAAATCAAACCAAACCAAAAAAATAACCGTTGGTTTGGTTCTGCCTTTTTTTATTTTTTCGTTTTGAAACAATTTTAACTTGCAAGATATGATATTTTTTGTGTTTTATTCAAGTTTTCACATTTGTATATAGCAAAAATCTATCAAGAACAAATAAAAGGGCCAAAAGGAAGGTTGTCTGATAGTAGTGTAAAGGTGCATAAAACTTACAAGTCGTGTTTAATTAGAGATGACGTACATATTATCCTTTGATCTAACTTGTGAGATTATATTGAGTATGGTGTCGTTATAGCATTTGGTATCTAATGAAGTGTAATGCGATCAGGTGAAAATACTACTACAATTTCTGTTTTTCTAATAATTAAAAAGTGCAAACAATTTTAGCCAATCCAATTAAGCTTAATGCTTTCAAAAGTTCATTGATTTTCTTGTTTTTTATTTTGATCAATGAAACCAAGTTTCAAAAAAAAAAACCCAAAATCTATGACATAGCAACATGGTTTTAACTTAAAATTGATAATAATTTCACATGATTCTCCGCATTCTAAAAAAAAATGGTACTGCCAAAATTACAGAGGAACCGCTAATGTGTAGCTACAAGTCAAATAGATGAGGTCATGCATTACATTTCCTTAAACCTCAGTGATGGGGTACTCAAACACAACATCTTTGCCTGAAAGTTTTCTGTTAATTGTTGAAAAGGTCTCCAACTTATACTTGGTGTTGTTTCGTTCCTTGGGGCCAACGTGATACTGAGTTTCCAACAATCTCTACTGGAACAACCAAGTCCTCCAGTATGTAAGAGTTCTGTTGCGGGGTCGTTGCACAACTGAACCTCTCTTGGGAGGTCTCACTATCCTCCTGGTGGCAATAATGATCAGTAGAAGAAATTGTACTTTACTTCAATGCACAAGATCAGTTGCTCAGACTTTTTAAGAATAGCTACGGGTGTGTGTTGATAATCCGCATTTTTACGTCAATATTTTTGAAGAGCTCGAACCATAGGTTGTAGGCATCTTTAACCCATAATTACGCAACACATCCAAAAGATACGACTCCATATCACATTTGCAGTGCAAAAATTAGGTGTCTGGCAATTTCATGTTTTGTCTCATAACTCCTCAAGCCACCAAAAGATGTGAAAAAGCACCCTGAAGTAGCAACCAGGACAATACGACATTAGAAATTCTGTAAAAGATTTAAAAGTAAATCAATCAAGAATCTTAAAAAAGAAACGAAACAATTAACATAAAACATAGGGAAATGGTGCAAAGGATTACTTATCAAAAAATAAAAAAAACGACGTACATTTATTAGGTTCCAGGAGCAAGAAGTTCATTGATACTTTTGGTAAATGGTGCAAAGGATTTCCCACAGCCTTGCTTCACAATGTCAGCATCATCCGAGAGAACGACATGATCAGGTTGAAACATCATAAGAATCTATAATAGATTCAGATTACAAACATATGTTACAAATTTAAAATAATTCCCCCAAAAATCAAAGATAATAACCTTTTATCGATAATTTCACATCATGAAACCTTAGATGAGGAGCTTAGCAGCTTAGGGGAGATAGAAGTTCGGAGAAAAGAATCCCAAGTCCGACGATTATGGACTCTGAGACAGAGAAAAAATTAATAAATATTAAAAAGAAATAGATTAGAGGTTTGACTAGTACCGTTAAACTTACCTGATTGTGTAAAAAAACTTTACACAGTCAGTGCACACAAGTTAATCTCATAAATAAAAGGTAGACCAAAATATTGGTAGTTATTGGGTAGCTTCTTAACTCTGTTTTTTATTTATATTGGATCATTATTCACTCTTCATTCACTCAGACTTCATGAGATGACTTGCCGTACGTGTGAATTCGAATTGAATCGAACTTCAATACGAAATTTTGGAGTAGAATTTGTGGTAATGTATCAATTAATCACAAATTTTGTTTCCCTGAATGTGAACCAAGTTAATGATTGGTTCAGATTTATATGTGTATTTGAGAAAGAGAGGTGATTGTCCATGATTATACAAAAGAACAATGAAACATTTGGCACATAACACAATTTAAAAGATTTCTTTTTCCATTTTTTAGAAATATGGGGCCATAAAATTAACTTTACATATAAATGAATCCTAAGCGACTACCTCAAAACAGCTTTCCTACTAACAACCAAGAGCAAGGTCGAAAAACTCAAATTTCATTTCTGACAAGCTCTTTCCTTTCACTACTAATAATATACAAGTAAAAATGGACTCTCACTTCTCACAGGAGCACCCAAATTTTCCTGCTCCAACATTCTCCTCGTGGTCTGCTCTGCAGGTAATTCCAATTTAGGCATTGGAATGATACATGTCCCAGCAAGTTTATTTTCTTCATCGTGATGATCCACAAAACCTGATTCTAGTGCTTGAGATGGAAGATTTGGGCTTTCTTGAGTGCTCTCCTTCATATATGGATATATTTTTACTATCATATGCACCACATTCTGGCTTGGAAATCTGGTCCAATGAGAACCGATTTCCGAGGAGGATTGTTCAAAAGAGGGGAATAGACCTTCATTGGATGAATAACAACTCTGAATGTAATATTTAGAAGCAGTCAATACGTGAAAAGGCACCTCGAACCTGATGTCGCTACTAGAGGTCCAAGAAGAGTTTGAAGCGCAGAGCCATGAATGCTCGTCTCAATTGCTTTCTCAGAAGAAACAGGAACGGCAGCCACATCACAACTATCAGGTTTCTTTTCACTGAAAGCTTTGACTTCTGAAAATTTCTCCTCATCTCCACCTACCAACCGTGCTGCTAAAAGAGCAACCTCCAAGAGTATCTAAAGTTTGTGTAAATAAAAGCATTCTAACCATTATTCACAAAGCCGTTAAAACAACGTAAAGCATTTCAGGAATTTGATACAATTATTTCTTCCTAACCTGAAGTGTAAGAGTTAGGAGCCACTGCAGAAAGGAAACTAGCTGACTACTTGGTTCTACATGTCTCGGCTGCTTAGATGAAACCTCATACACCGTATGGTCTTTTTTGCACCATAATTAACTGTAAAAGGAAGTTGAAGAAGGTGTTGAGCAGATTCAGAAAAGGGAAAGTGCAGGAGAATTTGTTAAAGAATGACAAAAGTCCCACATCGGTGGTTAATGAGATGGGTGGGCTCCTTGTAAGGCTTGGACAATCCTCCTCCCTTTGAGCTAGCTTTTGGAGTGTGAGTTAGGCCTAAGACCTAATTTAACATGGTATCAGAGCAGGGTCCGTCTCACGCACTGGGCGTGAGGTGGGTGTTAAAGAATGACAAAAGGCCCACATCGATGGTTAATGAGATGGGTGGACTCTTTATAAGGTTTGGGCAATCCTCCTCCCTTTGAGCTAGCTTTTGGGGTGTGACTTAGGGCCTAAGACCTAATTTAACAGAATTAAGTTCCACGCATTCAAAAACATATATTGATATTTGATGCAAACCATAGTTTCGTGGATTCTTCACTTTTGAAAAGATACATGAGATAAATGTAGACACTACATCCAGCACTGAACACAAAATGAAATCCTTTTAGTCATAGCTAATGACAACATTGAGAATTTCTAGTTAACGATAATAACTTCCATAGCCCCACCCCAAAAAGAAAGAATTGACACTAACAAAATACTGCACAACAACAGAAATTAAACTATCAATAGCATAGTAATAAAGAACAAGAGAAAAATTAATGTTGAAGTAGCAAAGTAGAACACCCATATGATAATAAAGAACAAATATAGACAAGACTAGAAATTGTCAAGCACTGTTGGACCTTCAGGTAGATAAACTGTCCACTTTGTTTCAAGTAAAGAATCTAAGTAATAGTTGATAAACCGTTCACGAGTTTTTGGCCAAAAACATCCTTAAATTATACCCCCAAATTAAACTACATCCTTAAAGTATCATTTTTAGCCGAAAACATTCTTCAAGTATTTAAAAGTGAACATTTTTCATCCTTCTGTTAGATATGCTAATGTAGGTATGTTCTAGTCACATATGCTATCTTTCTTTCATTAAATAAGTTTGCTCTCATCACACTTCTTCCCTTTTCCTTTGTTTGTTTTGTTCAATGCAAAGAAAGTTCACTTGTACTCATTCTAGGGCACCAACCATGTAATTGAGGGAATTCTGAATGTAAAGAGAGGTGGTTCTTGTGACTACTCACTATCTTCCATTATGTCTACAATGAAAAATGGCAAAGCGATGGAGACAATTAAGAGCAGCGGTCAGCAAAGGCCAAACTTTTAGTTTACTTGACTTTCCTGTTGAAAAATGCAACTTTTAGTGGTCAGAGATTTGGAACACAACCTGGTAATTTTAGTTTACTGATTGAGCTATATCTGTTTTTTCGACAGTTCTTTTGGTTTAAGCCAATCAACTTTTCTTCCCCTCTTTTCAGCTTTTGCATGGCTAAAATGCGAGAAGTCCATAGACGACTGTGAAATCCTGAAGAAGCACAAGATTTGACCAGGAGTGGAACACATTTTTGTTCAAGCGAAAAATACATGAGGATCAGTTTGATAAGCCACAAGGAAGAGTATGATGAATTTATTAAAAGGTTGTCTCTGCTCAGTTCTATGAACTCTCCACATGAATAGAGTTTAGTCTTTTTTGTAGGCATAGATATTCTGTAAGACTAAATGGTGCAGAAGGATGTACACAAAAATGTATATATTTGTTTTTGTGAACTTATTGACTCTATGCAAATACATCCTCATTATCGAGATAAGATTCGTGTGCTGTTCTTGCTACATCTTAAACCATTTTGAGGAGAAAGAAGAGTGAAAGAGACCTTAAGAGCAGACATCACTAAAACTACATAGCTGCATTGCTCAATGTGGATTGTTGGAGGTATATATTTACTTTTTCCAAGAAGAAAGTATACGAAGAAACACAAAAGTGGAAATTACCAAAAATAGCGTAGATTTCACAGTACACATAGTGCAGTGCCACAAAGATAGTCCTGCTCATATAAGCCTTAGTTCATATTCACCAGCCATTGTTTTGTACCTCACCCATGGAAGAGCTTGATATCCGCTTTTTTCAATGATTTTGAGATAACGAACCTGCTCAAACTCAAAACGTTAACATAGAGTAGTTGATACAGTAAGTGCAATGGAACTTTTTCTCCACAAGGTTAAGATAAAATTACCTGAATTCCTGAGACTGTAAAATATGGTATCTCAAACTTAACGCGGATTGAAGCTTTTCTATAAGGAGGTGTATCTTCGGATATTACACTTGGAAGTCTAAACTCTGCCCTCAGCATGTAATCCTGTACATTAGTTAAAATGTGACTGATAAAACCAGTAGACAATCAAATGGATACATTACACACATATCATTTTGCTGAATCCCTACCATGTTACCCGGAAATGACTTGATTTTCCATACCACTGCATCTCGCTCAGGAGCATATGTAGCATATCCCATCGATGTTCGTATGATGGGACTCATTGCATCAGATGGTACAGGCAACTCAATTTCAACATTCGTAGCAGTGCTGCCATATATATCAGCCAGTTCAGTTGAAATATTTCCTTGAGAAAACTTACAACTAGTCTGATATCTGATAACAGAAGATAAGAATACTACCTTCGCTCTTTAAATTGGCTTCTGGCCTTGACAGGCATCTCAACGCGGCTTCTTGAATGCCTTTCAACTTGAGCTTCCACCCAAATCAGTGGCTTCACCTGAATCCATTACTAGTAAAGTTATGAACTTAGTCCGCCTCAACTAACGAAGAAGAAGAAGAAGAATAAGATAGGCACACTTTACATTACAATGAGAATATAGTAACAGAGATAATGAAATTGACCTGAGTACCGAGTCTATAAGTCATCAGATCAAATGATCCATCAGGAGGTATAAAAGATATTGTGCGATCATTTTCAAACCTAGCCAGATGCACACACCTGAATATACGCGTTAAATGGTTTAGACAGAAGAAGTTTATTATCTGAAAGTACAGTAAGCTCGGGTCAAGGATGGTATACGCGATTCATTTACTGAATTTTACAGCACATTGAGGAAGCAGTCACTTGATTAACAGACTAGCTTTCAACATATTTACTAGAAAATGCTTACTGGTGAAACTTGATATCATCCAAATCAATGGATTTGCCTTTGGTAGGTCGACCTTGAGCCTCCAATAGTACTTTGTCGTTAAGCCCGAGCTTGCACTCAGGCATGCCACTGCAAGAGACAAAAACATGTTCCAGCACAGCAAAACAGATTGTTGCAATGAGAAGAGCCCCTTACGATGATCAACGAGGAAATGCAGAAATGAAATTAGATCAACTATAGGAAAGCTCTTATCTATCGTTCATCGAAACAGAACAGACCTACTTATGTATCTGTTTAAATTACATCATTTGACAACCAAGTGTGGATAATATTACTTTTCTTTTAATGCAAAGGATAAGTTACATCTTTTAACTCTCCGTAATTAATCTATGTGAACATTGCTAAGTCGTTAGTATATGTGAAATAGGAGAGTTACTTTCTCATTAATGGTTCACATTTATCTCTAGTGTCAGTTTCTTAACTTCGTAAGAAATTATTGAGAAGACTTGAAGTTACTTCTGTATTATGACAAATTTGTCATTAAAGTAAGAGTAATGTTTCATTACATTGATTATACGTTATTTTCTTACATTTTTTTGATGGATGAAACGTAAATGATTTTCCTATTTAAGGAGTATCATTTGGGAGCTAAACACAGAGAAGAAAAACCAAGTCCTTTCTTTCACTTACTATCTCCTTCAATAATTTCTTTATTGACTTGAACAATCATTCTTCCTATTGTGGATTTCTGGGCAATTATTTTTGTGCAACTCCAAACTTTCAGCCACGAGTGCACGTGTTTGAGAGTGACTGTGGAACCTTGGGGAGCGATCGGCTACAACAATTTGCACCGGAGTCGAGCCGAAATTGCTTTCAAGGCAGTGGCTTGCCACGACAGAGTGTTTGTGATAAGTTATTTACTATTTTATGATTTCAATCCAACATCAATATTGTAGTATTTTTCCCAACAATTTGAAAGCGATTTTACTAACATACAATATTGATAAATGGCTATTTCTTTGAACAAATTTTTTTCTGATTTGTCAAAACTTGAGCCTTTGGATGGAAATAATTTTAAACGATGGTCACAAAAACTTTTAATTTTCTTTGAACAATTAGAAGTTGATTATGTTTTATTTAAAGAACCTTCTATAAATGGTTCTGACACCACTACTGATTCTAGGAATGTTATGGTTGTTGATGATGTTTTTAAAAAGAAGTTTGAAAAGGATAACAGAACTGTGAGAGGACATTTGTTATACCATATGACTAACCCTTTGTTTGATTTATTTGTCACTTATAAATCTGCTAAAGAAATATGGGATAGTTTGGAAAAGAAATGTGATGTTGATGATGCAGGGAAAAAAAAATGTTGTCGGTCAGTGGATTAAATTTCAAATGGTTGATAATAAGCCAATATTGGAACAAGTTCACGAATATGAGAACTTTGTTGCTGTAGTCGTTGAGGCAAATCTAGTGGCTAACAAAATTGACTGGGTTCTAGACATAGGTGCTTCAAGGCATTTCTGTGCTAATAAAGAGTTATTCCATGACTTTGAAGAATCGACTAATGAAGAGTGCGTTTACATGGGTAACTCCACTACTGCTGGAGTTATGGGTAAAGGAAAAGTTTTACTTAAATTAACTTCTGGAAAAATGTTATCTTACAATGTTTTGTACGTTCCCTCCCTCCGTAGAAACTTAGTTTTCGGAGCCCTTCTCAACAAAATAGGCCTTAAACTTATTTTTGAAGATGATAAAATAATTATTTCTCGTGGAGGATTATTTGTATTGAACATTGTTCAAGAGATTGTCAATAATGCAAGTATTTCAAATTCTGCTTATATTGTTGAGCCTATTAGTTTGTGGTATGGTAGACTAGGTCATGTTAATATTGCTTCTATTAAAAGACTTAGAAAAATGAAATTAATTCCTATGATAAAAACTGATGAGTTTTCTAAATGTCATGTGTGTAGAAGCAAAGCATGCCAAGAAATCTTTTAAATCTGTTATTAGTAGAAAGACTGAATTACTTGAACTAATACATTCAGTTTTAGCAGATTTCAAGAACACTGTTAGCAGAGGTGGAAAAAAGTATTACATTACTTTTGTTGATGACTTTTCTAGATACACTAAGGTATATCTTCTTAAGTCTAAAGATGAAGCTGAAAGCATGTTTTCAGAAGTGGAAAATCAAGAGATTTAGATCTGATAGGGGTGGTGAATACAGTACTAAAACTCTAGAAGATTTTTGTGAGAAAAATGGTATTATACATGAGGTTAGTGCTCCCTATACTCCCCAACAAAATGGTGTAGCCGAACGGAAAAATAGAACCCTTAAAGAAATGATGAATTCTATGCTTTTAAGCTCTGGTCTATCTGACAATATGTGGGGAGAAGCAGTCTTGTCTGCATGTTATATTCTTAATAGAGTCCCGCATAAGAAGTTAGACAAGACCTCATATGAGTTGTGGAAAGGGTTTGCTCCTAACTTGAAATTTATGAAAGTGTGAAGGTGTTTGACTAAGGTTGGTCTACCTGATTTTAAACGAGTAAATGTTGGTTCTAAGACTTCTGATACTGTCTTTATTGGTTATGCTCAAAATAGTGTTGCTTATAGATTTATGTCTCTAAATGATCATTCTATTTGTGAATCTAGAGATGCAGAATTTTTTAAGCATATTTTTTCTTTAAAAATTAATGTGTCAAGTGATGTGCAAAATTATGCTTCTACATCTATGTCTATTAATTCTCATGTTGTACCTATTTCTAATAAGTATGAAAATGAAAAGAGACGTAGAATTGAGACAAGTTTTGGTCCTGATTTTATCACTATTTTCTTAACTGAAAATTTTGATATTAATATTTTAAATGATGAATTAGTGTCTATCTATTTAATAGAAGAAGACCCTAAAACTTATGATGAAGCAATGAGATCAATGGATGTTATATTTTAGAAAAAGGCTATTAAAAGTGAACTAGACGCTATAGTTTCTAATCCAACTCTATTTTACTCTTCATTCTCTATATTTGGAGAGTAAGATAGAGAATGAGCACTCCAACCCATCTCCATATCACTCTCTACACTTCACATTTAGAGAGGTGAATAGTTTGGAGAACTACTAATTATTTCACTTTTTGAATATTTTATTGTTATTTCTATTACTTTCTAATTAACATATTATTTTACATATAATGTCATTAATTAAATATCTAATATTCATAATTCTTTTTAAATGTAATATAATATTTTTTTAAATATATAATTTAATATATACTACTTTCATCCCGAATTAATAGTATTTTAATTTTTTCTAATTTTCGTCAATAATATAATTTGATTTTATTATTAATTTTAACTATAAAGAATACACAAAATTAAAATGATAAGATGAAAAATTTAATTTAAAAATACAATACATAATATGATAATTTAAATACAAGATAACAATACATTACATAACATAATAATTTAAATACAAGATAAAATACAATACATAACATAATAAATAATTTGTGATGAAACAACAATCATGCCGAAAAGATGTTGAACGTACATTCAGAGTTTTGCAATCACGTTTTGCATTATTGCAAGACCGGCACGCTTTTGGAGAAAGAAAGTGTTACATGATATAATGACTACATGTATTAAGCTGCACAACATGATAGTTGAGGATGAAAGTAATCTTAATGTACCAATTCAAGATGTTGTAGAGACTCCAACTCCAACGGCAGAAATGGTGGTAGATGAAAATCTCCGATTTGAACAACTTTTAGCTAGACATAAAAAATTAAGGACAAAAACGCTCATTTTGAACTCCATAATGCACTAATAGGGCATTTATGGGAGCAACGCAATAATTTCAAAAATTGTGTGTTTATGTAATTTTATTTCACTTTTATTTGAATTTGTCCATTAATTTGTATATTATAATATTTCCTGCAATTTATGCTATTTAAAAATTTAGAATAAAATATAAGTTATATTAATTAAAATTTTGAAAAAATAAAATTTTATTGACATGAAAATTATATAAATTAATTATTGGGAAAAAGAAATAAAGGATTTATATTATGAACTAAGAAAATAAGAATAAAATAGAAATAATAATATAATATTGAGGAGAGAGAAACAAATTCTTTTTAGAGAGTAAAATAGAGAATTGGGTTGGAGTTGATTGTCTGAGAAAATAGAGAACTCTATATTTGGAGAGTAAAATAGAGTATAGGGTTGGAGATGCCCTGAGTAATAGTTGATAAACCGTCTACGAGTTTTTGACCAAAAACATACTTAAATTATACCCAAACTTAAAGTACTACATCATTAAAGTGTCATTTTTAGCAGAAAACATTCTTCAAGTATTTAAAAGTGAACATTTTTCATCCTTATGTCAGATATCGTCAAAAACTAAGAGATCCTACAAAAATATGAGTTGTTCACGTGACTATCAACAAAAGTTTTCATGCGTAATTTCATTACCTGCTATGAGAAGTTTCTGAAAAAAAATATCAAAAAATTTAGACAAAAATGTTTGGAAGATGTGATGGCTACATGGTTTATGGAGACTTGAGTTAATATGAACTCGCATTCCCATATCGGTGCTCAATACTACGCCCAAAATATACTTAGCTCATATGTTTTTTTAAAACAAACTTCTTTCTTTGATTTGAGATAATTACTCAAAACTAAGCTTAAAAGCTCTCTTGAAATCGTTGTTCCCTTTCTTGCTCAAATGTGAAAATATTTTAAACTCTTGGAAATACTTAGTTCTCATATACTTCTTTGAAGAAATGAACTTCAAATCTTTACTCTTTGCTTAACTTGGAACTTAAGTGTTAAAACAAAGTAAAAACGTTTGTGAAAGACTTTTGAAAACTTTATAAACTTTTCTTGACTTGCTTCTTAACTCCTAAACTTGACTCTTAACTCTCCTTGAATTGAATTATGGATTCAAGGATTATGATTTGTGATAAGAAAGATCTCATGATGTTTATGAATGATTTTAGATGACCAAACATGAGGGGGGGGGGAATCTGAAATCACCGTCTTAGTGTTAGTCCGCGACACGGAGATGTTTTTAAATAAATGCTTGTTATGCCGTAATTTTACTATCTTTAGAAAAATCACTTTTTTAAATGTTTCAAGTATAAAACAATTTGAGAAAAATACTTAGAAAAGAGTCGCCACTTAATTTTTAAAAGAAATTAAGAAAACTTAATTTAAAAAGGTCTTAATATATAAACCTTTAAAAATTTAGAGAAAATGGGTAGAAGGTTCTTATTTCTACTCTAAGAAGGTATTAGCACTTAAAGTAACCGCTAACATGTGGTTATCCTACGACTTGACTAAAACATTTTGACTATTTTTTAGGAGAATGATTTAACATAAAAAATATAATAATTTACAATATTCGATTACTTTGAGAAAATAGTTAAATAAAGAACAATTTTAACATTAATTGAAACATTTGAATTAAATTGCAAATGATTGGAATTTTAACAAAATTAGATTAATTAGAAACTCATTTGAATCATTTTAGACATAATAATTTGAATCAATTTGATTAATTAAAAGCATGAAAACTTATTATAAATTAATTGAAAAATAAATAAAAGTTTTGACTAAATACACTAACATAAAGAATATAGTTCATCTTTTGGGGAATTTAATTAAGTTAACTAACAATTTTAAAGTTAGAGTTAATGATAAGAAAAACAAACAATAAATAAAGACAATAAAATAATTTAAAGGTAAAGGAGAGATGAATTTGGGCCCCCTTTTTGGGGCCTAAACTATTGCTGATTTGGGCCTCTTTGGGCCTAAACTTTGCTGTTTTTTAGCCTTAAGCTCAATTTCCGTTTTGGTATACACATGTTGTATATCGGTGTATATCAGCATGTATATCGTCCCTTTCGATGTATTTCTTGCTTCCGAACATCTGTATTTTGCCTCATCCCCGTATTTTCCATTTTTTTGATCTGTAAATGTTGCACTCAACCTGTATATCAGTGTATACTTAGTGTATACGGTCCATTTTCGGACTTCCCGAAACTTGTGATCAATTTCCAGCCCTCCCTAGGCCTATTCCGATGACCTGGCTGACTCAATGATAAATAAGATTCGAGCCTCTATGGCTCAACTCGAGAATGCAAGGTAGATAAGTCCACCATGGACTCGGAATGACAATTCATGCAATGAAAACAAAGGATAAGGATTAGCATATGTGTAGTGCGGCTAAAGATGAGGAAAAACGTGTGAGTTGTTGTAACTCACAAAATCAAATTAGTTGAAAGCAATTAATATTGTCATTATCACTCATTCCATGTATCATAATAGATTTCTCAAATCTTGATGTAAAACCATAGTACTAATATGAAACCCAACAGATCCCTTAATGCTAGACTAAGACCAAATAATAAAATATGTAAGATAATATTTAAACTCCTGTAGATGGACCCTCGAAAATAAGTGGCAGGCAATTAACACAATTGAAACAATGTTAATCTATAGTTAATCAAATAAAGACTTGAACAAGATGATACTATTCTCCAAAGAAGATGTCAGGGAAAGGAAATTGGTTAATAGGGAGGAAGAAACTCATGTCAAACAATATTTAAACTTGCTTTTATCTATTAATAGCAAAATGCCAAAAGATTGGCTGCACTAAAGTTGAAACAGAGAGCTATCAATTATGCCTTGATTACACATAAATTCATGTGACTATTTAAAAACAAATATTGCACAGTTTAGGAAAAAAGAAACGTACATCAACATTTAGAATTTCAAAAAAAAGTGCAGGACATGGATTTCAAGAAATTAACCAAGCTTGAGGTAGCTACAAGTATAAAGATCATAAACTTATACTCCAAATAAAATACTAGCTAATAGTAACGCTACCGGACGTCAGTCTTTCCTCTGAGGTTAAGCACTTTTAAACTTTCATGGCAACTGTTACTCTGACATTCCGAAAAGTTAAATATAGATAGGAACACTCTTTGACAAATTCATAAATATTGAGACATGCTATGAATATGGAAAACTCAAACAAGAAGTAGAAACCATGGTGTAGAACAACAACACTTCAGAAATCCAGCCGGAAACAGAACAAAATGAACATTAGAAATAGAGAGGGGCTAACAGGAAGAAACCAAATCTCGTAACTAAATGAAAACAATCATATTTAAGACGAGAACGAAATCAAATAGTCATCACATCAATTTGAACGGAAAGATCATGATCCCAAATCATGAAACAAAGCAACCATTAATTCATGACAACAGAAACTAAAATCTGAAAATGAATGTTACCATTTTCGGGGGCAGCGAACTGAGACAACGAGCAGAGAGTGATTCGACCTTGGACCCACCAACAGATCAGTAAAAGAGATTGAAAGAAAATTGAAAATTCAAGGCTCAAACCCTTGTGGATTTCTATTTCGAGGAATACTATTCTCCAACTTTCAAATTCTAATTCCCCTGTTCTCTTTTCGGTCTTTTTTTTTTTTGTCCGAGTCCTCTCTAAATGGCATCAATACCATGTATTTATAGCAAAAATAAAGGCTTGAATTCAAATAGTCATTTGAGCGGGAGATGAGAGATTGATTGACAATAATGGAGGAGAAAAGGAGTAAGAGAAGAACATGCCTCCAAAAATCCGAATTCGATGTGATATCTTCCGATTCGAATTAGATTTGGGTGGGATTTTATCTAATCCAAAGTCAACAAATCAAGCTCGAGGTCTGAAATCTTTGAATATGGAAGGAGGGACTGTCAATGGTGATGGGTGGTGTAGTTGGATGAAGAAATTAGGGTTCTTGATATTGACTTTTTGTGTTTTGGAGGAAGAAGAAAGGGAAGAGGAGCTTATGTGAGGGCCGGAAAAAGGGAAAAGAGAAAGAGCGTGGGAGAGTATATAAATTAAAAGGATAGCCCATTATTTAGAAGTTGGCCATTTTAGTTGCTAATTTAGCCAATTTGAGTTAGGTATAATCAATTTGAGTCAAATAACTAAATCGGACAAGATTAAAATAAGATGAATAATTATCGATTAATTATTTGAGCTTCTTAATTTAAACAAGACAAAATAATTATCAAAACTTATTATTGCTTTAAAATAGAGAACTAATTATACAAAACTATAAAATTCACTAATTCAAAGAAATAAATGCGTAATTATGTTAAACATTATTTTTAGGCTATTTATTAAATATTTATATAAAAGATAAAAATTATATAAACCAACATGTAAAATTACATAATTATTTCTGAAAAATACTAACCGAAACTAATTAGAAAGAGATTTTAAAATATATATATTTTTAGGATTTTTCAAAGACGATTATTTTGAATTGTTTGAAATTGAAGAAGCTCGATATTTAACTCGAATTGCATAGGGTTAAAATTGGGTGTGAACAATGCTCGCGAAATTAAATTTTGAAACAGAGGAGTTCGCGTCCTAACTGCGACGCGGAGCTAATTTTTGTTCACTGGGGGAGCAAGTCGTGTGCCAAAACCTACCCGACTTTTCCTTCTTCGTTTTCCAGTCCCAATTCGCCTAAACTCAACTATTGTTCTCAAATTCATTTTAGATTCCGACACCTAGCATATATACTCAATAACCTAACTTAGAGCAACTAAGATCTGGGGGTGTTGCTAAGCCCCTGACCCCCCCAAGGGTCGTTCTACTAAAAAAAACTCAAAGCAACTCTAAAACTCACGTAACGATCTCAGAAACTCCTCAATTCAGTCCAATTCAAGAACGACATTCAAATTCAAGCATACATGTCAAGGATATCAACTTTCAAACTCTTTTAGGACGAGTTCGTTGAACTAAACATGTTTGGCGTGTGGGTGAACGAATTCAACGCTATGAAAGACTCACATACATCGTAGGATTGAATCCTTTGCAAATTCCACAACCAAAATCGCAAGAACTTGATGAATCTTGAACGTTCTCCTCCTTTCTCCTCTTCTCCAAGCCCTATCGTGAATTCACTTTTTTAAACTTACTAAAATCTGACTTTACCCCAATTAAACTCCTAATAACGATTTAGAATAATTAGGTAAGAAAAAAACTAAATTACCCTTCCAAAATCCGGATTGAACTTTCCTTGTTTAAACAGGCCAACTTCCAAAGGGCATAACTCACTCATACAAACTTGGAATTACGTAATGCATTAATAGAGCATTTATTGGAGCACCGTAGTGATCTTGAAAGTATAATATTTATGTAGAATCTGAAATATATTTTTCAATTATGTAATGTTTATTTAGTTGTATTTCATTAATAATTTTACTTTTATTCGTATTATCCATTATTATAAAATATTTGTATTATAATAAATGTCTATTATGTGGAGTGCTTTTAGAGTATGATTAGGAATACTATTTGGGGGTCAACTTTGATTTCCCCTATAAATAGGTAAGAGATCTTATTCATTGTAAAACCATACTCAAAGACAAATAGTAAGTCTCTCTTCTTTTTACTTTCTTCATATTAATTTTCAATAGCTACCAATACCATACTCATGCCCACCACCACCCCGAGTTTTACTCATCCCGGAGCCATGAAATCTGTACGTTCGCAGCCACCACTGCCCCCATTATTGCGCCCACGACGACCGGCCGTACCGGATTTTCAGGGGTTAGATTTCCCAGCCGAATCGGATTCCCCGCCGGTTAGCAACGACGACGAAAGTGAGTATTATGTATGTAATGAATCTAACAATTGCACCGACGACGATGGTGAGGGTTATGATTCAGATCCAGAATATGATAACCAGGTCGATGAAAGCGAGGTAGCTTACTCTGTTCCTTTTTTCTCTGAAATAATTAGACTCTGTTTGGATAGTTGTCACGTATTGGTTCATAACATATCATATTATATCATTAAGTAAGAATTAAAACCAATATTGTATTTAAACCATGCAACAATATTATACAATAGAAAAAACTATCCAAACAAGCTTTTTTGATGCATCACCTAGTTATCTTTATATACATATAACATATGCCTTTACCTTTGGCTGTACGGGATATTCAGGGTGTAGATTTCCCAGCCGTACTGGATTCCCTGCCGGTGAAAGAAGAAAGTGATAGCAGCAAGGACGGAGGTGAGGATTATGTATCAAATAAAGATGACAATAGCACCAACGACGAAGATAAGGTTGATATTAGTAATCTGAGGATAGTCGAGAGTACAGACTATGATTTAGAACTAGAACACGATAAACCTATGTGGGAGAGCCACTTCAGACAGGTCTACGAGAGCAAGGTAGATGACTCTATTATTTTTTCAGAAATACTCAGATGCATCGCCTAGTTATCATGAATATGTATATACATATACCTTTACCTTTGGCTTGTTGTGCTTCAGCTGCTTTTACATGTCTATTTTTATACAAGTCAACTAGGTGCATTTTAGTTACTTGCCTTTTAGTTAATAGTTCGAGTTCACTACTTCTAATCACATGGTTGATGGCATTGTATAGTCAACAAGTAACCATTAGTTTGTATGACAAATGAAGAACATTCTAAGTCACTTGCCTCAAAATAACTTGCTAAATAACAAGTTTTATGCAATTTAGTGATGTTTGTTTCATTGTATTTTGATAGGGTTTTGATATTAAAGATTATCCAGGGCCACCCCCGCTGCCTAACTTCTATCCCCTTCCAAGCTACTTACGTATCCGTAAAAAGTATAGGATGTTGAAGGGTTATGCTGAAAGTGCTCTTAAGAGATACCTTGATGATACGGTATGCTCTAGTCACTCTTGCTATCTTTCCTATCCATAAAAAATGCTTGCTCTTATCACACTTTTCACTGTCTTCCCTTTTCCTTTTTTTTTTGTTTTGTCCAGAAAGCTAAGAAAGTTCACTTGTATTCATTCTAGGGCACCAACCATGTAATTGAGGGAATTCTGAATGTGAAGAGAGGCGGCTCTCGTGACTACATTTACTATCTTATCTTTTTAGCCAAGACAGATGATGAAGAAAGATACTATTTTCAAGCTATGGTGATCCCAGATGCAGAGGATAATTTGGACTTCCTGGTCGTCAGGAAAAAGGTATATTTAGCTACTAGATATTTTAAGATGTTGCTTCTGTGATGATTTGACATGCTCAAATTTCTAAGGTTGTCTTCAAGTATCATAACTGTGTATGTATTATAGATGACCAGTTATAAACATATTTACATGATGTAGGAACCAATTAGCAGCAATGGAAGGAATAAGTTTTTCTAGAAAGTCTACTACATTCTCTATCAAACTTTATGTGGCAGCATTTGACTTGTGACACCCTTCAAGATAATAATGTGTTTTTATATTGTATAAAAAGTTGAAAAATATTCCGGTACATCAAAGTCCAATTTTGATTGATTTATTGATTAATGTTGTTTGAAATGCTTTAGATAATGAAGTTTTGGTGCTGAATTTTTCAAATATATGCAAACTTATTTCTTTTTTTACTAGGTAGAGATCCATCAGTTGTTTTTTGTTGTTTGTATATAAATTGCTTTTGTTTTCTGTTTTCAAATAATCCATAAGATGTAGTTTCTTGATTTTAGTGAAACAGGTGAATGTTTTCATAGAGTTATTCCCGACACTAATCAACAGTGTGTGGAACTCATCTTTTACAATGTGCAATTTTCTCACCTATAACAATGAATTCTCCGTGTTGCTTTGTGTCTTTGATTATGCAGTTTTTCTTGGTTGAATTAAAGATACGTGTCATTCTTCCCTTGGTTTAATTTTGTTCTGAGAAACTGCTATGTTATTTTAAGGGGAAAAGATTGGTACTAATATCTTTTCCTTCACTGAAGCATTTTTTCAGAAAATTATATTCATTCTGATTATGCTTAAGAAAGAAACGTGATGATCATGTATTCTGTTAATGTGCTACGAGTGTTGTGGCTCTCCTGTTATAGATTTAGCTTACTTGCTCATAGAATAGCTAATTTTCAGCTTTCGCAGTTCACTCACCAACTCTTATCTCTTTTGTTATTCTACAGGCGGAGAGACGTTGGCGCAGATGCTATTGGATGTAAATCTCACTATGTTATTTGACTGCCTTGTTCATATTTTTGTTGGACATGTTAAAATAGTAATGGATGCATATATTTGAAGTTATTCCTTTTTTACAAGGTAGAGACCCATCAGTTGCTTTTTGTTTGTATATAGATTGCACTGTTTTCTGTTTTGAAATAATCTACACTATGTAGTTTGTTGATTTTAGTGAAATAGATAAATGTTTTCATGGAGTTGTTCCAGACACAAGCCAACAGTTCTGCAGTTGCTTTTTGTTTGTATATAAATTGCCACTGTTTTCTGTTTACAAATAATCTGTATTATGTAGTTTTGTTGATTTTAGTGAAATAGGTGAATATTTTCGTAGAGTCATTTCCGACAGTAATCAACAGTGTGTGGAACTAACATTTTACATTGCGCAATTTTCTCACTTATAGCAATGAATTCTCAGTGTTTTGCTATGCGTTTATTTGAGATACTTCTCATTCTTCCCTTGGGTTAAGTTTGTTCTGAGAAACAGCCAAGTTGTTTTATGAGAGATTAAGGTTAATGAATCATCAAAGCGTTATGTTTTAATGTGCTAGGAGTGGTTACTGGCTTACTGCTGTGAGCTTAATTGCTTAAAGAAGTGCTAATTTTCAACATTTGCAGTTTACTGCTAACGCCTTGAAGCACATCTAATATACCTTGGATGTGTGTTGTATCATTTTACCTCAAGTCCCTAATACCAAAACTTGACAATGTAAATTTCTTTTGTTTCCTAAAGGAATAATGGTCTGAAAAATACCTCAATTTTGGTCGAATTTGTTGTTGCGATACTGCACTTTCATGAGGACCTATTACCTCCCTAAACTATTTAATACCGTATTTTAAACATATATATTTGCCCACGTGGACATAAAAAATAGGCATAATACATAAATTGGACCCTAAACTTGGCTTCAAATTTTAAGTATGACCTCTAACTTTCAAAGTGCACAAGTAGGCACTTCAACTATCCAATTCTTAAACAAAAAAACACGCGAATCCAACCTGGCATAACGCGTGATTGAG
>JAJOOS010026469.1:0-24618 GCA_029582725.1 Solanum chiquidenum
AGCCCCCCTACCAGCACTCCCCCCCCCCCAAATATTTTTTTTAAGTTTGTTTTAAAAAATATTTTCAACTTCAAAATTTAAATTTTTTACCCCTACCCTCGACCCCCCCTCACCCACCCCCTACCACCCCCCACCCCATCAAAAAAATTAAGTTTGTTTTTAAAAAATATTTTCAATTTCAAAAATTATTTTCTACTCTAGTAAAAATAAAAGATATTTCTCAAAAATATTTTTCATTCATAAATCAAACACTAAAAATCTTTTTCGGAAAATATTTTCTACTCGCCAACCAAACATGAGAAAATAAGTCAAAAATCAACTTGTTTTCTAAGAAAACATTTTCTAGAAAAACATTTTTCATGGAAAACATTTTCCTTCATACCAAACACACCCATAATTTTGTTTGTACTAAGAACACTTCGCATAAATTATATTAATTCTTTGTCGTTATCTTTTTTAAATGTGTAATTTTTTAATTTTAATGATTTAATTTTTAAGTAAAATAACAGCGCATCGCGCGGGCATATCGTGTATGTATCAGTACATTATTCAAGAGGCATTGTTGACGTACATCTTATATTGCTTTTAGTCCAATTATATAAAGCACTGCAAAAAACTAAAATGGGCCCAAGTTAATGTACAATTTTCGTAACTTATAGTACAATCATTTCATGCTGTGTTAGTCCTTTTGGTTGTTCACTTATATATAAGGGTATATATATATATATATATATATATTATTAGTTAATTTTTATTATAAAATTATTACATTTACTGGGGCGCCTAAACTGGCACCAGAAACCCTAGCATTTGAGATGGCACAAAAGAAGAAGAAGTGTGCAGCCTCCGATGGCCATGGAAATTTAGCAAATAGAAAAGCGAAGAAATCCATTGTAAATACAAAAAAAGCTAATCTTTTTATTACCAACACAGAAATGTTTAATCAGATTAGCAATGGAGAAGAATCTACCCCAAAATTCAATCTTTCCAGATGCCAACACAAGAAGAAGGAGAAGAATCAAATTTGCAAAGGTATCCCTTCTTTCTTACTTTCTGCTATGTGTGTGTTTTAATGGCTGAATTTCAGGGAAGAGCATTTCACA
Organism: Solanum chiquidenum; assembly: GCA_029582725.1. Classification (NCBI taxonomy): domain Eukaryota; kingdom Viridiplantae; phylum Streptophyta; class Magnoliopsida; order Solanales; family Solanaceae; genus Solanum; species Solanum chiquidenum. Next base: position 1,104 of record JAJOOS010026469.1, read on the forward strand.
CCACATGGAGATTCATCAGGTCACTTCTCACTTCAATTCTTATATCTCAATTATATCACATGGTTTTATTTGGACATACAATTTGAACATAAAAATTTCATTAGTTCTAAAAACTACCATTGTGCTTGAACCAACTCTAGTTGTTGTAGCTTTCTTTTTTTAATATTTATTCTTCATTTTGATATACTCCATGTATAGGTCACAAGAATTCATTTCCAAGAGGAAATAATGATGGACATCCTCCGCAGGTTACCTGTGCGGTCTCTTCTTCGGTTCAAATGTGTTTCAAAATTTTGGAAGTCATTAATTAATGACCCTTACTTTAGGAGGACGCATTATATTCATAACAGGGATGACCAAAATTCCCAAAAACTTCTTACCATCGAAAGGTTATTTATGAAGGATGAAGCGTTTAACTTCTATACTTGTTCTTTATCGATGCTTGAGGATAAACAAAAGCTTGAATGGCCTTCAAGCTGCAAACCAAAGATTGCCAGAATATTTTGTTCTTGTGATGGATTGGTTCTTATTATTGTTTCTTCTGGAGGATACTATGAGGAACTTGTGTTGTGGAACCCGTCCACAAGAGAATCAATACTACTTCCCCATCCAGAATTTCCAGTGAGGACTTGTGTATGTGGATTGGAATATGATGCAACTAGTGAAGACTATAAGATCCTTGCAATTAACCTCAATGCAGCTGATAGTTTCTATACTTCGATTGAATTACTCTCTCTAAAGAGTGGTTCCTGGAGAAGAATTGGTTATCCTACTAGCATTAAGTCTATGCCTGTTTGGGGTTTTAGGGATTGTGGTATGGATTATTTGGCATTTCTACATGGAGCATTTCATTGGCTTGGTATGTCACACTCTGGATATTATACTACCGTTTCATTTAATATTTCAAATGAGGTGTATGGGGAGGTACCGTTATTGGAGCAAATGTTTGGTGTAAGCCCCCGCTACATCATCGACCATGGTGTTTCAGTATTGAGAGGAATGCTTTGCTTTTATTCTACACATAATCATTGGACGGAGGGCAGGATTGGCACTTTTAAGTTGTGGATAATGAAAGACTATGGTGTCAGGGAATCTTGGACTAAGTTGATTGAAATACGAGATACTAATCTTTTCCATTCAGCCAGACCAAAATATATGTTTGCAGATTGTGAAGTGTTACTACAGTACAAAGGTAAGAGATGTTTTAATTCTAAATTCACGACATCTAGAGGACCATTTGAATTATGCCCTAAATGTAATATCACTAAGCGTGGTATTGTTTATGCGGAGAGTTTTGTATCACCTAATTCACTTACTTAGTATTTGCATATGCTTTCTTTCTTTTTCTTCTTTCGAAGATTATGCAACAACCTCAAATTTATTTATTGCTGCTAAATTTTGGGTTCAGAATGTATTTATGAAAGCTGTCAGTTTATTTATTTCATGTTCTCAGAGAAGTGCGCCATTTCTTTGCTAACACCTGATTGATTACCTATTGTTGTTTGTCTAATCGTACATAGTAATTACTACGAGTACACTGTTGATTCTTCAGCTGTAGATCAGTGGAACGACTCCTAGCTTGATTTATTTGAGCTGGTCCTGATTATCGTACTGCACAACGTATCATTTTATAGGTTAATTCTACTCTCTGTAATCTCCTTAACTTGAGATTTTCTCCTATGCTTAATGATATGCCTACAATCCGGAGAGATGTCAAGGTTTCCCTCGAGTCCTATATGCCAAAGTTGAGGTACACAAAAGTTCAATGGACTCAATCTGCCAGTTCATCCTTGTGCTATGTTGCAATACTGATGGAGTTCCACGCGGGAATTCTCGGTGATCTCCATAACTTGAGATTTCCTCCTATGCTTAATGATATGCCTACAATCCGGGAAGATGTCAATGTTTCCCTAGAGTCCTTCGGCTATGTTGTAACACTGATGGGGCTTCACACAGGAATTCTGGCAGTAGCAGAGTAGTAATTTGTTTGGAATCGAGGCGTAGTTGTAATGTTTCACTGCCAGAGGGACAAATTTCTATATTTCCACCTCTAGTCACTAAATTTTGGTTGAGTTATCTCGTCATGCATTGTTGTTGCAAAAATCATACCTAGTCCTAATAACCAACTAATTGATATATAATCCTTGTTATATTGCATTTACATTATCATTAGCTGTTCTAATATATTTTTGATTCTGACCCATGATGTTGCAACTAAATTAGCCCTTTGGTTTCACCATTTGTATCAATTATGATTATCCTCCTGTAATTCTTTTGCAATTGAGTTCATATTCCAACTAGAAAGATTCTTGTTGATGATTGCACCCTAGCAGAAATCACAATAGACAAATCTACCAACAACAATTATTGGTCGAGTGACAAGTATTCTTTAATTCTTAATAAGATACCTCAATCAGAGTCAACTCCTAGATATGGAGTTGTCTTTAAAATAAAATGTTGTATTTATACTAACAATACATTACAATAGGTAACAACCATCCATACAAGCTGTAACTGCAGACCTTTATCCTGTTGCTATATCTCCAAAGTATATAACAATGTGAGCTTCTCAAACCATAAACTTTTGTGCAGGCAGAAGATAATGCAAGTAAGGGTAAGTTTCGTCTTGCTGTTTTTGAAAACATTTATCCCGAGCCAGGGGTCTATCAGAAACAGTCTCTCTACCTCACCTTGTGTGAGTAAGGTCTGCATACATTCTACCCTCCCCAAACCACTAGTGGGTAACTCTGGGTATGTTGTTGTTACCTTTCAATGTTATATTGATTATATGACTGGTCATTTAAGATAAAATAGTTTGAAAATATTATGTTAGTGCATAGTGACACAGCTGGCTGAATGTGTATACCAGTTAACAAATCGTATTGCGTAAGACTCATTTAAGGGGATGCGCTCCATGTTTCCCTAACATGACCTGATCCTGAAAGTTTTAGTTAAGCGTGAAAGGATCCTATTCAGCCTAAATTCAAGCTGCGTAAGACTCAGAGATGTGCTCCCTAACATAACTTGATCTTGATAGTTTTAGTTAAGCGTGAAAGGTCCTATTCAACCTACCACCATCTGTTGTTGATAAAATTGTTCATTAATTTGTACCATAGTTTTAACATTATTGTAGGTCCCAATTTTTATAATCTTAACAAAAATTGAAAGCAAGTGATAGCATCCGCGATTGGCTAAGTTGGAGGGGACCTTAAGGGATCATGACGTTGTACTAACATGGCTATGAGGGAGACTAAAAACCAGTGACAGAATCAAGATTTTGTTTAAAGAAATTCAAAATATAAAGAAGTAAACATATGAAGAAGTCTCAAAGGATTCAACATCATCAACTATATTTACATAAAAAGTAATGTTGGCGGTGTATATAGGAATATAATTTTTGATGAATAGGATTCAAATTAACCCCCTTATGCTACCCTAGCTCTGTCCCTACTAATTAACGGGCTTAGGTTGGCTGGTGGTGTGATTTCCGTCCGAAAGAATTCAATTGTACCCCCTTCCGTACCTTTACCTCCACCCTTGATCGCGATGGGTGCTAGATTTTTCTTTGCTCTATCACCTCAGTCTAGGAACTCAATTTGAGATTCGACTAATTCGAATTTGTTTATAAAGTTTGACTTTATTTCCAAAGATCAATTCTAAAACCGCTGATTAAAAATAAAACGATACTTATCACTAAGTTACAACTTAATTTTTTGTGGTTCTAATAAGTGCAACTTGATATAGCTCAACAGCATAACTTTAAACATGCTATATTGTTGGTCAATATAAACTCTTCATACATCCATCAAGAGCACTTTTATAGTGGAAAAGGAAAATGATTGATTATGAAGACTCCAAATTAGGTTTTCCTTATCTAGTAAAACCCACCCAACAAATTAGGAAAGTGAGGTATGGAATTTTCCTAAATACCAAATATTACTATCTGAGTCTTGAGACAGATACAAATACCAAATTTAAAATCCAAAAATTCTTGACAGTGAAATCATAAATTTCAATACGAGTGTTTAAAATTTAATAATATATATAAGAAATATTGATTTTTATCTATATACCTAGTATAATTATTTTTAATGAAGCGTATTTTGTTGACCCGTTTTTTAGTTTATATACACCACTATGCTTCACCATTAAGTAGGTCTTATGTGACGTGAATAATTTACATATTATGTATTCGTTTATTATTTTTAATTTAAGTGTTAAGTAAACGACAATTAAGATTATTCTACTAAAAGGATTTTGATACGAAATCTTTTTTCTTTAAATGAATTTTATTATATAGAATAAATTCAAATTAATTAGAGATCACACTTATTATGGCAAAAATAAAAAGATTTTCTTGGGGCACCCACCATGATGTATCAACCTGTCCAAAAGATATGTATGACCACCAAAAGCTAATAATAGAGCAAAAATAGACAAAAAGGACTCTTATTAGAAATTTTAATTTTATCCCTTCAATAATGTCAGTGTCAGAGAAATGCAAAACCAAGTCAATGCATGCTTCTATTTGTTTTGTGTAGCTTTCACTTGATTTAACAAACAAACAAATGAATCTGCAAGAAGAGTCTACCCAGCCTTTTGGTCAAATGTAATGTCCTTGGCGGAGCGTAGGCTGATGAGGGCGAGTTAATTGATACGTAATATCTTTTGTGAACTCCATATTGGAAATGAGAGAGAAATAGCTAGACACACCAAAAACCTCACGCAAGTAGTAGCAATCACCGCCGCTGTCAAACACTACATGCCTGGTGGCAATGGCCACCGCATCACCAAGGCTTGATCCAGACAATTTGTCGAGATCACTGGAGCCACCTCAAAAGAACTACGCAGATACTTTACGACCGCCTGCAATCAATAAGAAGCCTATTCCCATGAAACCTATTGCTTACTTACATGGAGAACCCATGGTGATTTGGGAGGAAGAAGAAGTGGAGCAGATGATTCAGAATGAAAACTTGCAGTATGCTGTCATTGGGAAGTTCTCTTATGGATGGCTGGATATCCAAGATTTGCGGAAATTAATCCCAAAACCATGCGAGTTGAAGGGAGAATGCAACATAGGTCTGCTGAGTAACATGCATATTTTGATTAGGACTGCAAACCTGGAGGACTATGTGAACTTATTGTCAAAGCCGACTTTCTATAGCACACGGGAACTGGACATATCCCATGAGAACATTGAAATGGGATCCATTATTCGATCCGGAGGAGGAAACAACAACGGCAATTGCATGGATCTCTTTCCCATCTTTGCCACCGAATTTCTTTGGTCAAGAGTCAATCTTCTCACTGGCTGCTGCAGTGGGAAAGCCCCTACAGGTGGATTTGGCAACGAGAAATCAGACTAGACCAAGCTGTGCACGAGTTAAAGTTGAGGTGGATTTGCTAAGATATTTCTCCAAAAGAATCAATGTGGGGATAAGGAAACAAACAGGGGAGATTACAGAAAGATGGGTGCGAATCAAATATGACCATGTAACTAAATATTGCAAAAATTGTAGGATTCAAGGTCATGATGAACAACAGTGTTATGTCGTTCATCCGGAGCTGTACCCAAGCATTAAAAAGGGAGAGAACAAGACAATGGATAAGGGAAAGGAAAGAGTTATAGGTGATACAAAGGAAGGCAAAAATGAGGATTTGGATAAGGAGCAGAAAGCACGAAGAAATGAGAGTAAATGGCAGCAGATCGGTAAGAGAAAAATTGAAAAGGTGTGGACTAAGAAGCCAGAAGTGCAAGCAAAAGAAACAAAAAATCATAATCAATTTACAGCATTGGCACTGACACTGAGGAGGAGGGAAAGATAGAAGAAAAACATGATGAAAAGAGATTTTCAGAAACACCAAGAAGCAGGGGGAACAATACCTTTATCAACAATGCAATGACGGGTAATACAAAGAATATTTCAGAGGTTGGGAAAGCACCATTAAACAAAGGGAAAGAGACAAATTCCTTGAAAGGAAAGGTTGATGACAAAATAGTGGAAGATGAGGAAAGTTCAATCAATTTTAACAGTAGCACACATGATGTGAAGAATGATAATCGCTTAGGAGGTGATATGAGAGAAGCGTCCCCAGACAGAAGCTGGAAGAAGAGAATAGACATTCCTGATTTGCAGGAATTATCAGAAACCCAAGTACAGGAAATGCGGGACACTGGGAAGATGAAGATTTGGAGGAACACATGCAGAGTGCGGCAAGAAATGGAGATCTATCACCAAGACAAATCGATAACATGAAGAGTGGAAAGAAGATCATACCCCTACAAGTTAGAACAATGAGTAATAAGGATAAACCATACAATAGTGATCAATGATCGGTAAAATAATTTTCTGGAATATAAGGTATGTTAACACTCAGAAAGCTTTTGAGAGATTAATAAACCTTAATAGGAGACACCGATATTCATTTATAGCTCTAATGGAGCCTTTTCAAGATTCTCACGAGTTGGGGCAACACAAAACTAAATTGGGTTTCACTCACACATTCTGTAATTGTTTAGCTAAAATATGGTTATTCTTGGAGGAGTGGCAAGTAGAGATAGTAAATGACTCACGTCAACCGGTTACCTTGAGTTTCCAATGTAATAACAGAGAGTTTTTTTTATCACAGTGGTGTATGCCAGGTGTAATGCGCTAGAAAGGCTTGAATTGTGGGATGAAATGGAAGAAATGGCTGAACAATCACAAAAACCTTGGCTAATAGGAGGGGATTTTAATGTGACATTGAATGAAGAGGAAAAGCAAGGTGGCCTACCTTTCATGCAATCAGAGGCAATAGATTTTGCTCAATGCATAAACAATTGCGGCCTAGTTGAATTGAAGTATTCGGGCAGTAATTTTACGTGGTGGAACAGCAGGATAGAGGAACAATTGCATATTCAAGAGATTGGATAGAGTAATGGGGAATCAGGCGTTTATGAACTTGTTCCCATCATCAGAAGTTCATCATCTAATCCGAAGAGGGTCGGATCACGCACCATTACTTGTGATATGCAATACAGAAGACAAACCCATAGTGAAGCCATTTAAATTTTTGAACTTTTGGACAAAGCATCAACAATTCAAAGGGCTGATAGAGGAAAACTGGAAGGTGGAGTTCGTGGGATGTCCTTTTTTGATTTTTCAGGCCAAAATAAAAAAGATCAAAGAGGTGTTGAAAGAATGTAGTAAGGAAGCTTTTGGAGATATTTTTCGCCAAATATATACTCTGGAAGATGTCTTAAAAACACAGGAAGCCCAATTAGTGATCAGTCCTTTGGAAAGGAATATGTTGAGCTTAAAAAAGGCGGAGGCAGAGCTAAGAAAGTATTGGCATTTTGAGGAAGAATATTGGAAACAAAAGACGGAAATGAGGTGGTTGAAAGATGGAGACAAAAACACTAAGTTCTTTCATAATAATGTGAAAGAGAGAAGAAAAAGATTGAGGATTAATGACATACAAACAACCCAAGGTGATACTATCAAGTCTACGAAGAATATAGGGGCTGCATCAGTAGAGTATTTCGAAAATCTTTTCAGGGAAGACAGTAGTACCGAAAATTATGACTTGCTACAGGTAATTCCCCACTTGATCACTTCGGAACAGAATAACGAGATGACAATGATCCCTGGCTGTGACGAGGTTAAAAAAGTGGTGTTTGGGCTAAATAATGATAGTACAAGTGGTCCGGATGGCTTCTCTGGACATTTCTTTCAAGATTGTTGGGATGTCATGACAAATATGGTGAGGGCCTTCTTTAGTGGGCAACAACTACCTAGATTCATTACCCATACAAATCTAATATTGATACCAAAGAAGGGAAATGTCAAAACCTTTGTGGATCTTAGGCCAATCAGTTTGAGCACTTTTGCAAATAAGATAATTTCAAGACTGTTGCATGGGAGGATGGCAAAGTGTTTACCATTCATTATTTTGAGAAATCAATCCGGGCTTGTTAAAGGAAGAAATATCACAGAAAATGTGCTATTGGCCCTAGAAATAATTAGAGATATAAAATTGAGAAGCAAAGAGAATAATGTGGTGGTAAAACTGGACATGGCAAAGGCATATGATAGAGTGTCATGGATTTTTCTTACAAAGGTGCTGAGAAAATTTAGGTTTTCGGAAAGAATAGTGGACATGGTCTGGAGGCTAATTTGCAACAATTGGTATTCAATTCTAGTGAATGGGATATCTCATGGGTTTTTTAGGTCGACAAGAGGGCTGAAACAAGGCGATCCTTTGTCGCCCACTTTGTTTATCATTGCTGCCGAAGTACTATCGAGAGGGTTGAACAAACTACATGAGGACATAAGATATAGGGGCAATAGAATGCCAAAATGGAGCCCATAGATTAATCATCTATCATATGCGAATGATACTATATTGTTTGGGTCGGCATATCGATATTCAGTAAGAAGAATAATGGAGGTGTTGCAAAAATATGAAAGGGTCTCTGGACAATTAATAAATAAGGAGAAAAGTTATTTTTATCTACACGAGGAGACGCCACTGGCAATGGGAATCAAGCTACGAAAACTAACAGGCATAAAAATGGGTACCTTCCCATTCACAAACCTTGGATTCCCAGTGTATTACGGAAAGAAATGCAACTTGCACTACGAAGACATTCTTAGGAAAATTACAAAGAGATTAATTGGCTCACAGAATAAGTTGTTAACATACGGAGGGAGGTACATACTGATTACACACGTTTTACAGTCAGTGTCAGTATACCTTCTATCAGCTATCAATCCAATAAAAGGGGTGATAGATAGATCTGATGCATCACATTTTTGCTAAGTTTTTCTGGAGTGGAAACAAGGGAGAAAGAAGGAAACACTGGGTAGTGTGGGAAGACATGTGTTTTCCAAAAGAAGAGGATGGAGTGGGTTTCCGCACCCAATATGGCGTAACAAAGACATTATTTAGCAAGCTATGGTGGAGGTTTAGAGTACCAACTGACTCATTGTGGAGCACATATATGTGGAATAAATATTGCACGAAACAACATCCAGTAATGGCTGGGGCGAGAGGTGCTTCACACGTATGGAAAAAGATGGTGGAGATGAGGGAGGAAGTAGAGCAGGAGATAGGGTGGCAAATAAAGTCAGAAAACTCTAGTTTTTGGTATGATAACTGGACAAAACAAGGAACTTTGTATCTAACTAATGATCTAGAAGAGGGTGGGGAAGAGATAGAAGTAAATTAGTGTATTAAAAATGGAGAGTGGGATAAAGAGAAGTTATGTTAATTGGTGCCTCAAGAGGTAGTGGATCACATAATCAAGAACATAAAGCTGAATGTGAGGAGTGATGAAATTGATCAGCCATGTTGGTTGCATGATAATAGTGGAATTTTTTTGGTCAAGTCAGCATTTGATATAGTGAGGAACAGAAAACCACAGCACGACTTGTTGAAGAATATTTGGCTGAAAGAAATTCCATTTAAAATCAATTTCTTCCAATGGCGGGTCTCAAATGGGAGAATTGCTACAGAGGATAATCTAAGAAAGATGAGATTATCGATGTCTTCAAGGTGCTACTGCTGCGAGTATTATGCGCATGAGACCATGTCTCACCAATTTCTAACAGCCCCAATAGCCCAAAAGCTATGAGGATTTTTTGCTACTTGTGCAGGTATTCATGTGGAAGGAGAGCAATTGCAACAAACGATAAACAGATGGTGGTTTGAACCAGCCCTAACTAAATTGAGATACATATACAAGGCGATACCACACCTGCTGATGTGGGAGCTATGGAAGAGTAGAAACAATAGAAGACATGGAAAAGAAGTCTCCTATGAATGTATGAGTCAGCAAGTACTATTAACTGCTCATCGTTTGGTGAAAGGAAAATACCCTTGGATAGCTTTGCCTAATGAATGGAATGGAATAATACACATATTGAAGAATTATAAGCCAAAGATACATTAGAAGGCAGTGAGATGGGAATTACCGGAGCAAGGATGGATAAAATGTAATGCGGATGGAGCGTGTAGGGGTAACCTTAGAGAGAGCGCATATGTCTTTTGCATCAGAATTGGTAGTGGGGATTTAAGAGAAGTAGAAGTTGGATGTATGGGAATTACTACTAGTATGGAGGCAGAAACGATCGCAGTCCTAATGGCTCTAAGGAAATGTAGGGATGTAAGACTACAAAATATAATTCTTGAAACTGATTCGATCAGCCTAAGAAATATTATTTTGAAGGATTGGAAAATACCTTGGAATTTTAGCGACCAGATCGAGGAAATAAAGCATCACATAAATGAGTCACGGTGTATAATGAAACATGTTTTCAGGGAGGCAAATCAGGTAGCAGATAAATTAGCGAACATTACTTTGGATCAACAAATTCCAATAAATGTGAGCAACTTTACACAACTACCTAAAAAATGTAGAGTTTTGATGAATATAGATAAAGCGCAGATATCAACACTGCAAATAAAGACAAGGAGGATAAACATCAACATTCAGTAATGATGAGGGAAGGACATAACAAGTTTTAACACACACAAAAGTTATTTACAAAGTAGTATTTAGCCAACAACAGGGCTTTAGAATTTCTATCAAACCCAAAAAGATCCGTCAGCATCTACCGGACAACGATACCACCACATCAAAAGGAGAGAGTTAATCAGAGAAATCCAACGGCAATAGAAGACAGAGGAGGGTAACTTACCTTTGTGAGCTGCTAAATTCAAGCTCAATGGATGTTTCATTATCAAAAGGTATGTTACTAACCCACAGGAGGAAGGAACGAAAAGTAGAGTTCACTATCACTCTCAAAGAAGACATGGAGGCGGTATCAAAAGAGAGTGATAGTATGGATTAGGAAATCTCACTGAATGGTCTGTTATGTTAGAATTAAGGGGTTGGACTATCCAGTTTTGTTCTGTGGCTGTTAGTTGGTCACATCTGTGGCCCATCTTGTACATAATTATTTGGAAATAAAAAGGCCAATGGTCTAAATTTAATAAAAAAAATAAAAAATAAATGAGAGAGAAAAATGAAGAATTTTATAAGTAATAAGTCTATTTATATGATATGCATGATTTTGTATTTCGAATGTGGAATAATTTGAAAGACAAATTTGTACAAATCGTTTAGGACTTAAAGTGGATAGGCCTAATTCATCGGTAGTCCCTTAAAGTTGACACAATGTTTCACTTAGACACCTTAACTCAACGACGCTTATTTTAGACATCTCATGTAGGATCATGTTGTGTCATTTTGACATCTTTTTTAATATCAGCAAAAGACATAATCTGTGTGCATTACACTCGTGAATGACGTGTAAAGTGACAAATTAAACGATGACATTTGTTATTTGTGTCTAAAATAATTTAAAAAAAATTAATATCAAGAAAAAATAAAAACTGACTAATGAATTAATGACACATAATTTTTTCCCCAAATAAAATAAAATTTAAGCAAATAAGCCCCCACCCCTGACCGTCTTCTCCAAAGCCCCCCCACCCCTGATCGTTTGTCTTCTCCAAACCCCCCTCCCCCCCACTCCGATCGTCTTCTCCAAAATCGCCCACAACCCCGATCGTCTTCTCCAAATACACTTCCTCCCAACCCCCGATCGCCTTCTCCAAAACCCCCAGACTAACAAATCCCCCTGCTGATTTGAATTTCTTTTTTGCAGTATGCAAAATACCCCTGGCTCCCCCACTTTGCTTTCTCCAAATCTCTATCCCTTTTTGCAGAAATTACCCCCGATATGTACATGTTGCGCTTTGTTGGGTGATTCAAACCCCACAAATTACCGAAATAAGTTTTTATCAATCCTCTTAAGTTTACATTGCTGTGAATATTAAATTCTTCCATGAAAGTATTTTATAAATGAGTTTATTCTTAAATTTTAGAAATATTTTCTGTCACTTTTGTAGAAAAAACTTCATTCACAAATGGATGGAATTTAACTTGTCAAAATGATGGCTGAAAATTAGGAAGAAGATGAAAAAAATAATTAAAAATTAATTAAACAACCCTTTCACGCGCCTATCAATGAGTGTATAAAACTCACTATGCAATGTAAGTAAAAAGTGTTAAAATGGTACAATGAGATTCTACATGAGATGTCTATAATGGTCATTTCTCAGTTAAGGTATCTAAGTAAAATTTCGTGTCAACTTTAGGGGACCACCGATGGGTTAGACCGAGTGGCTAATACATGACTATATGTCATTCATGACTTGGTCGCGATATTAAGCATGCCATAATATTTATGCGTGGCTACAAAACTATTTTTATTATGATTTTAAACAATTCATAACATTCGATTGGTTATAAAAAGTTCTTAATAAAGATTAAAAATATAAAAAGTTTAAGATTAAATTGTTTCCAAATTTTAAAATTTACATTCTTTTTAGAATGAATAAAAAAAGGTTAAATACATAAACACCCCATAAAGTTTTGTTTGGTAATACTTTCATTTTGATAGATGAATCAAGGTTAGGAATACTTGTATTATATAAAAATATACCTATTGTTGACACCCAATTTTGACCCTCCCCGATAATAATTAATTTCCGAGCTTCTTAATTTTCAAACGATTTAGAATAACTAATTTTATAAAAATCCAAATATTTTTCAAGTTTATTTTAAAGTAATTTTTGTCATTTTATAATTTTTAAATGATAAATATATTTTATATAATTTTGTATATAATTAGTGTATTTTATGAATATTTGAAAATCGTTTCAAAAAATATTTTGTTTTAATTAAATATTTGCTTAATTAGTTTAGTTATATAATAGTTTATATTTTTAATTATTTAGTTTATAATTAAATTAATTATTTTATTTCGTTAATATTAAGAAGCTCAATAATTAATTGATATTATTCATCTTATTTTTAGTCTTGGCCGAATTAACCAATTAAACTCAATTTGGCCAAGCTTTAAACTTAAGGTCCCTAAGTTTGAAACCCATGTTGACATTTTCCTATTACAAACCTAGCTACTTCTTTACCTCCCTTCAGACCCAATTTATAATCAAGTTTTAGTCCCTTTTCTATGTACATCAGCCCACTCCCTCACACTCATTATCAGCAGCCCAATCTGCAATTCTAAAAGACCCATAATCCTTTCCTTTTGCCCAGCCCAACTTTTACTCTTATTCCCAATTCCAATTCAAATCCCCATTTTTCCGTAGCAACAACAATACAACGCCCAAACCACCCGACCCCTCTACAACTTTGTCTTCTTCGTGAGCCCATGAACGTGAAGTTCAGTCCGGAATCAAGCCCAGCTCGTGGCATCGACGCGTTCCTTCTCCTCTCTCCCTTGTCCTCCTCTCCGTACGAGAAGATTCTCTAATCGGGACAGATGGAGTAATCTCGTGTGTTCTTCGTCCTTTGCATTTAATCGAGCGGAAAGCCTTTCAATTCCGTTAGGAATTCGTACTATTGAGCTGATAACCTTATCTATAAAAGAGGATTTTTGAATTTCAAATTGGGATCCATCCGAAATCCATCCAGTTCCCCCCCCCCCCCCAAATCTACCCTAGTTTTCCCTATTTAAGCCTCTTATTCTTTAGTGAAAAAAGGGATTTTTTTTGGGCTTCCACTGATACAGAGAGATAGCTTAAAGGAAAATATATAAAAATACATACGAAACACACTTCAAAGTAGAGAAGATAATTGATTCGAACTCCGGTCCCTATCTTGTTCGATTAAAGAGCTTCTCGAAAGCTCTTTGTTGTGGTGGTGGAAAGCTTTTCGACTCGTCGTCTCAGTTCTGCTGCTCCAGAAGAGGTAAACTCTCGTGCGAGTTATAGTTTCGGTCAAATATTGTTTGTTCTATTTGTGCTCTCGCTGCTTATTTCGTTATGGATAAGGTTAAGTCGAGTTAGTTCTTCGTGATTTCCTTGTTTGGTTTGTCAGTAGTATATATTTGTTGTTATTAATTTCCCGATGCCGTTCTTATCGTCTTCCATTGAACATCTCTGTTTGTTAAGTAAAAAAATGTAGTTTATCCTTTACAACATTAAACTGAGTTCTTTGGCTGATGCAAATGACGTGTGGGTTTTATTTTTGATTCATGTGTTTCATGCCTTCATGTAAGACATTCGAGTACTTGGATCTTAAGAGTATTAGGAGCTACTAATGATTTTGAAGCACTCAAAATAGCGAGCATTTGACTCCGGTATTTCCTTTAGTACTTTGTTTGGAGCTTGATATCTTATTCAGTGTTGTTTTGATCTCTCCACATTAGTGTCTTGCTATGTTACTCATGTTTCTTTTCGAGTTTCTTGTAACCTGTTATAGTTGTTGATGTTATATTTCTGTTGTCTGCTCAAAATGCTTAGATTAATATTGAAATCATGCCCTTCAATCCATGATTAAGACCTTGGCCGAGTCGTATGTGTGTGTTGTTCTTCGCTTTAAATCTGCATAGTTGAATATATGTCGAATTTGATTTGTCTATACCTTTTTTTAGCTCATCTTGCCATACTTTAACTAATTATTTGAGGATTTACAGTTGGCTATTCAAATCTTATATTTGTTGTTTGTGTTTTGCTTCCACCAAAAGAGTCATTAGTGTAGCACCATATTTGGACTTTGCTCCTTGAGATTTCTTTAAAAAAGTTAAAATATGCATTTCCTAAATTTTTAGTCTTATACTTGAGCTTAATAAATGTCCTTTAAGATCTTAACTTTTCTGTTTTGTTGGTGTTAAGTTCCTTTAAATATTTTCCCTTGTGTTAAAATGTTAAAATTTATCAGAACTTTCTAGTGCTTTGCATGTCTTTGAATGCTGTCATGAGAAGCATGCCCCGTTTATATATCCAGTTTATTGAATATGTCACCAATTTGCTACTGGCTTGCATTTTTCTATTGAAAATCGTGAACTCGGGTTCATATGTTTGACGTCTTGCTGCTTCAATTATGAATATTATTGTTATTTCTTCTTCTTTTTTCCCCTTCTGCTCTACACTAGCATAAACATATAGTTACGTCGACTCCGTTTTAGTTTATTTTATTTCTTTTAGTTTTATATAGTCTTGAATTTGTGACTCAATATTAAAAATAACCAAAGATTCGTCAAGAACGTTCAAGTTTGATTGTGGATTTCGCCAAGGATTCAATCCTACGAGGTATGTCAGACTTTCAGAACGTTGGGTTCATTCACCCACGTGCCAAACCTATTTATTTCACCATAAATTCGTCCTAAAAAGATTGGAAGTTTGAATGTTCTTACTTGGTGTTCTTGAATTACTTTCGTTCTTGAAATTGGGTTAAGATTAAGGAGTTCTTGAGAGTTAATGTCGATTATTATAGTTATTTTGAGTTAGGTTCTTGTGTATATGATGTGGGTACATGAATCTAAAGTGAATTTGAGAAAAAGAATCACATTGAATCGATTTAAGGTCAGAAAACGAGTTGAAAAGTTCGTCAGATTTGCTTGGGAAGGGGCTGACATGGCGCCCCCCATAGCGCCAAGGAGGCTGGGGTGGCATGCCAGCGGTGCGCTCAAAATGGCTCTCTAATAGTGAGGGGCTGGCTTGGCGCGCCAGCAGTGCGCCAGGTCCGTCCACCCCATCCCCTTTTTCGTCGTTTAGCCCATCTAAGTTCTTCTAAATTGTACTAACACTTCCTATTGATTCTAACTACTCTAAGTGACTTCTAAAGATCTAGAAATCATCAGTAAACAAGAAACATAACCATGAATCTATAAATCCAATTCAAGGACAGTTAAGAGTCAAGTCAAGTTGAGTTCAAAGAGTTCTCCAAAAGTCTTTCTTAAACGTTTTAACTTTGTTTTAAGACTTAAAGTTCAAGTTGAGTAAAGAGTAAAGATTGAAGTTCATTTCTTCAAAAGAGTTTAGCTGTTTTCACATTTAAACAAGAAAATGAGACTTGATTTACAAAGAGCTTTTGAGCTAGTTTTCAGAAAAGAGTAATTGCTTTCTAATCTTAGCAAGAGAGGAAACTTTGATTTTCGAGATAGCCTTTGAGCTAAAGTTTTGAGAAATTATCTCAAATCACAGAAAGGAATATGTTTTTAAACATAAGAGCTAGTAATATATTTAAATAATATATTTTGGGAGTAGTATTGAGCACTTATATGGGGGAGAGTTCAAACAACTCTCAGCCCCCATAAACTATGTAGCCATCATGGGTAGAAAAGAATCATACTTTTTAGATGATCCCTTGGTGCTTTTTAGCATAGACTAGTGGATCCACTTAGTAGTTCAGGTTCTATACCCTCGACAAGGTATAGGACGACCTTGGCAGCGTGAGGCAAAATGATGTATCATCACAATAGCTCTTACATGATGGTTGTCGATTAGAGAAACTCCCACAGAAGTAACAATATTTTTATACACAGTTTATATGTATTTTTATATACATATACGAGTTATATTGTATCTTTGCATACACATAAAATTGACATCCATGTTTTAAAGGCTTTTCTTTATATTGCACTTATTTTTATACTGCTTTATATTGAAATGAGTTCAGTTAAGTTGAGTTGAGTTGAGCCAAGTAAGTTCTTTAGTTCCTTTCAAGCTTATGTCTTGTTTATAATTCCACTCACATACTCGTACAATCAATGTACTGATGCCAGTTGGCCTGCATCTTTTTATGATGCAGACACATGTAACTAGGATCAGCATCCAACGCATCATTTATTCTAGTTGAGCTCCAGAGTTTCTTGGTTAGCCTCCTTACTTCCAGAGGATCTTTTTTTATTGCTTTCAGTATTAGTTAGTTCATTAGGATGTCGTGGGTCTGTCCCGACATCCATCTCAGTTGTTTAGAGGCTTCATAGACAGATAGTCAGATGTTAGTTCTTTAGTCTTTTCATTTTCATTATCCTATTTTGAGACTTGAGTTTGCCTTATTGGCTAGTTGAATGTTTTCTTTATAACATTCTAAGTTTTATTTGTATTTATGTTGTTAAGTAAAGTCTTCTGCTGAGTAAGTAAGCCAGACCAAGGGTTTTCTTGAGGCCAAAAATGGTTCTCGAGTGCCGGCCACGTCCAGGGTGTAGGCTCAGGGCGTGACAGAGGTGAAATAACAACAATTTGCTATCGGGTACAATTAAATCAAACTATGAGTATAACATTTAATTTAAATTAATAGTTTGCTATTATATACAATTTTCCCTAGTTCAATACATAATATTCTTTGTGATTTTTAATATTTGAGGACTTTATACCAAGGCTTGCTCAACAGACAAAGTGCGCAAAAATCACAACGGGAAATTTTTGCAAATAGCCATTAGAATAAATTTAATTATAGCACATATCTATAGTTTGCATATTTAAAGGATGTAGCTATAGTCTAAGTTGCTTTGTTTGTATAATTCGCGGGTGAGTTTATATAATTGAGTTATTTTTGTATAAATTTGTTATAACGAATTTATACAAATACAAACATTTGAACTTTAAACAGTTATACAAACTATATTATATAAAAATTATACAAATTATATTATACAAATTCTGAATTATACAAACTTGAAACTTCAGCCCATGTAATTACCACGAGATTATGGTCTAAAACACCCCCAACCTATACTCGAAATCCCAACTACACACTCCAACTTCACGGGTGTCCTATTACCCCCTGACCAATACAATTTCGTCGATTTTTCACTCAAAAATACATAACACTCTTAAAAAGAAATTATTATTTTTTAAAAAGAATTATTTTTTGTTAATTTTTAATTTTTTTAACTAAAATTAACTGACACGTGTCGATTTAAAATAAGAAGTTGCATTTGAAGAATATATATAAAATAAAGAAATCATAAAAATAGTATTTCGTGTTAAAATGGAACAGAAAAAATGAAGTTCAAGGGTTAAAATGGAACAAGGCTAAGTTGGAGTGCCAAAATGAAAAATGGAGCCAAGTTTGAGGGGTTGTGTATGTGTTTAGCCTTAAATTATTATCCTAAATTTTTTATAGAAATATTAGATTATATAAAATGGAAGATCAATCGACTTCTAGTGTATCCACACAACATCATTTTGATTATTATTTTAAGTTACGCGTTTGCACGTGTATTTTCTTTTAATGAATATTTTTTTAAAATTATATATATTTATATATATCCCCCACCCGATTATATTATATTTTAATGATAACTTGATTTCACTATTTCATTATATCCGATATTTCACTTCGATTTTATTGGTGGTTGATAAAATTAATGATTGATTTTAAAAAATAAAATGTAATGACAGATCTGTAGGTAAATATTGAATTTTGTGGTGGATCTTTATAATTTTTGTAGGAACGAAGGTGATAGCGTGAATTTGATGATTTGTTTATTATAGATGGTGAAATTTGTGGTTGGTGTGGTGAGACAGGAGCTTGCAAAGCTTAAAAAGAATGTTGCAGTTAACGAATTTTTTACCTCTGCGTACTTGAAGAGAAAACTCTGTTTATTTTATTTTTATTTTCTTTTCCATTTTTGCTTTGTTTTAGATTTGTTGGGAAGTTATTTATGTGTGTTTGTGATGGTGAACACAAAGTTTGCTCAGATATTTCATATTTTCTTGTTGCACTAAAAAAAAGAGAAATTTTTTACGGTGAAATATAGAGATTTGGTACTAATATGATGACAATATTAATGGTTCCATGGTAATGTCATGGAAGAAGAAACAATTGAAATCTGACATGGTATCTGATGTGGCAGTGAGATGGCATCAATGTGGCGTAAGTGTGATACACATTCCATTGTGAGAGTGGTACTATACATCGCAAATAGTACATAAATTTACGTTTTAATAGTAAAGATGTGTAATAAGTTGTCATAATAGTTGAAACGTGTAACTGACTTTTCGATACAAATTTGAAGGGAAATTTATGCCTTTTCCCATTAGTAAAAGTAATCAGGCCTTCTACAATATATTCATACTAGTAAACAATCAACACTACAAAACTCAAAATTCTTCGTGAAACATTTAGAGAAGACGGAAATAATATTTTATGTTGGGAAGAATAGCGAATGGGTAAGTGTAACAGGTAAACACTATCTACATTCTACACATTATAGAAGAATGAAATTCTATTGGTACCAATAACACATATTAATTGTTACCAAAGATTCTTTCTTTTTAAAGAAAAACATATGTATGCATGTAAGAACACAACTATTTTAGTAAAGTCACAAAATAAAATATTTATGTTAGTTATTTATTAAGTATTCAACACCAAGCCACTTAGTTATTATTTATCAATTTAAATATCAGTATCAAACCATTCAATATGTTAGTAGTTATCACTTTTCATGGTTCTTCTTCATTCATTAGTTCTCATATATATATATATGTATTTCAGAATACGTTGGAATTATTTGTGAAAATATTATGCAATTACCTGAGTTTTATCCTTGATGATGTACCTTTAGCGGCCACTTTTTGACCCTTAAGAAACTCTCTCTTGTGCAAAAATGTGGTTATAATATTTAATCAAAATAATTAGCATGCGTACTTCATCAAAAAAATTCTTAAAATAGAAAAATTACAAATTTGATTCAATGAGAAAGGGGGCTATAGCTCATATACTTGGCAACATAAAAAATGAAACATTTAGCTCATTTACATGGCAAGAGCAAAAATAATTACATACAAGAAACACAATAAATATTAGACGCTAAAGAAGAAAATAGAGAACCCCTATTGTACAGAAGTCAGAGAGACAAGGCACTCACCCATAAAATTTGTGCATAAGCCGAACGATCGAAGATAGGCGGAAGAAGATGGATGCTAGAGCTAAGAAGAGTAAGAGAAATACGAAGCAGTGATGTAATAGCTAATAAACTACATATAATTGTATCCTCTTCTTTTATTTCTGTAAAGAATCTGTCACGATTAAAAAAAATGGACGTGATTACACTTATCAATTTTCATCAAGACAAATCAGCCTCAAATTCAATAAAACGAAGAAATGCGGAAAGTAAAATAAGAATAAGATAAAAGCAGAAAGCTTATTCATTCTAAAATAACCCCAAAATCTGGTTGTCACATGTACAAGTGACTAATATAATAATACCGAATTCGAAAGATGATTACAAGTCTCAAAGTCTTTGTTTCTCGAATAGAACAAAACATAAAGTAAAAAGAACAAAAAGCTCATTGGGATGACAAGCAACTTACCTCTCAAAGTCCTTTGACAAGTCTCAGTAATACAAGAAGAAGATCACACTGGTCCGGACTCGGAACCTACACAGTGTAGAAGAAAGGAGTGAGTACCAAACAACACGGTACTCAGAAAGCAACCTACTAAACAAAGAAAAAACTAGATATAAATTGAGCACTTCTTTCGTCCCAATCGAACCTCCCTCAAATTACAACCTGCATAGAAATCAGCCAAATCTAGCAGTGCTACAATTCACAAGGATTGACATTCACAGTCTAATAGTCAAAGTCCAACAACCAACGCGTATCAAGTATGTCAAACACAAGTGTCAAAAGGATCAATCACAAAATCAAGTGCATCAATTACAAGTAACAAATAGATCAATCACAAATGTCAAAATACATCAAATTACAATAGTCAACTCTGGCAGAAATCATTTCCTTTCGGTTTTATATCATATCACTAGCCGGAATCATTTCCCTTTGACTTTATATTATATTACTTGCTGGAACCATTTCCCTTCAGCACATTATCACCAGTCGAAATCTTTTCCCTTTGACTTTATATCATATAACTACCCGAAACTATTTCCTTCGATTTTATATCATGTAACTTGCCGGAATCATTTCCCTTCGGCATAACATCACATGTCTCATCACGGTGCACAATAATATCAATGCAAATAAGCAATTCCACATCATAAAGAAAAGACAACAATTCAAGCGATTCAAGTCCACATCAATGCCATCAAATCATTTCATCAATCAAGTACGGTTCACAACAAGGCAATTCACAAGCATTATGATCAATACGCTGCCTTTTCATTAATCTCATTTTTATTCATTAAGATAAATCTAGTGGAACAATGGACCCATCATCTCATTCTCATCACTCCCCAACACATAAAATAAAGGGAAATACATGATTCTACTAGATTACAAAGTTTAAGCGATCACTTGTCTCAATTCAATCAAATAGTCAATCCAAGACTTGAGTCTTCCTTTTTCGAACAACTTTCAAAGCCACACAATCTATTTCAATCAAGTAATCACAATAAGACTACAAAAATAACAACACCCAAATCACACTTTGCAAAATGAGTCCAATCAACTCAAAAATTCAATTCTGAAAATGAGGTTTGAATCCGAAATTTTTACTTGAAAATATTACCCAAGGCATTTGGAACTCATTGGTGACAACCATTTTGAAAAAAGAATTAACATTAGTTCACAATCATCATATTAGTTTAGAACTCAAGTTCTTGAAAACCCTTGCCATTTGCCAATCAAAAATCTCAAGTTTTGATGTTAAAATCCATAAAGGATATAAAGGAAATGAAATTTTAGGGTCACAAAAGCTCACCCAAATGATTTAGCACAAGAAATATCTTCAAAATCGCCTCGAAGAATTTTACAAAGCTCAACAATAAAAAATGAAGCTTGAACCCCAAAATAGCAGGCATAAACCTCTCTCTGATGTCGCAAAAACAAAAACTTTGATTCGCAAAAGTGAACCCTGGATAAAATCCAACCTTCGCAATCGCGAACAAACCTTCATTTTCGCTAAAGTGATCGCGAAATCTAAGGTCATGGGACCCAATCCCTTATGAACGCGGCGATGGCTTTGCTTTAGCGAGCCATCGCTCGTTAAAACAATGCATACATACACCAGAAAAACAGCCAACTCAAAACTCATCAAAAAGGCCTGTGAGATTCGTTCGAAATCCAGTACACACAAATCATATATGCTAATTGACTAAACTCGACGTTCTGGACTCAATGGTGAAACACAAATCCAAGGTCTTCTTGACCTAAAATTCGTGAAACTCACAAGAAATGAACATAACGCCTAAAAAGGCCAAATCAAACTCGGAACCTCTGAAAATTCAATCAAGACCTCACTTGGGCCTAAAATCATTCCCCGAATCCAACGGATTCTCAGAATTGCTATCTGAGCATCTGGAACTCAAATGTTGACCAGAGACAATTCAAAGGCTAAAATTTCATCAATTTCCAACTTAGGACCTCAAATCCTCAAAAAGACTCCAAAAAATGAAATCAACAATTTACTTAGACCAATTTTCATGTTCCAGGACTGATGGAATCGACAGAATTCCATTTTGACACTCAAAACTTTAAAAGACACCAAAAATCATTTTAAGCAACTTTAGACTTTCAAACTCAAAACTTACAAAATTCACAACTTTTTACTCAAATCTCGAAACCAACTTCCAAAACTTAATCAGAAATGACTCAAGATCAACATCGGGAGGGGTAAAACTATAAATTTATGAAAATCTCCAAAAATGACCAATCGGGTCATTACAGAATCGCAATCTAGACCTAACAAAATTGGGTGATGAAACAAAGGCGAAAGTAGACAAGTTGCGTATAAATCAAAGATTAAGATGAAGTTACAGAAGAGTGAAAGCTTCGTGCTCATGGATTTTCCTTGAAGTGATTGAAGAGATTGATAAGCTAAATCTGAAAAATATCCCAAAACTTAACCCAACTCTTTTTCTTAACTTTCAAAGCGGATTTAACTTATCAATCAGTTCAAGGGAGATCCAGGAACCACGAGACTTCTACTCTTCTGTAATCTCATCCCAATCTTGAGTTATACACAACTTGTCCACTTTGGCTTTCATTTTTATCACCCAAGAGGTAGTAACAGGAAACCTGTTCCAAGCAACCCTAGTTTCAACACACTAATTTTTTTTAAAAGCAATTATAGATTCGGAGGCCTTTTTATTCAAAACAAAATAAGTTTGTACAAAATGGGCTCAACTGAGCCCAAAATTAAGCTGAAAAAGAATTCAATCTTATATTCCTCTTTTAAACTGAGTAATTGAGGAGAGAGGGTGAATGTAAAAAGAAGGGAAGAAAAAAAGTTAGGATATCATCTCTCTTTTGGAAAAACAAAAGTTAGGGCAACTATGGAAAAGTTTGAAATATACTCAGATAAAAAAGTTATTTTTAGAACTAAATCAACCTAATTTATATTTATACAGAGGGTACAAATATGTAAACCAAAAATTAAAATTGAATAACCTAAAATGCCTTTGCAATAGGTGGTTAAGATTGAGGACAAATTTGATATTTTTAAGGAAGACTGATAATTTTGGGAATTTTTTATAAAGTACCATCTAAAAACATGATCATACGATTAATCATATGCAACATATAAATGAAAAACTAAAAATACCCCTAGCTTTAGTTAAGAAAGGAAGTCAATTCTCCTTTCTATATAAGTAGTAAAGTAAAGTAAAGTAAAGTATATATATAAAAGAATATAAAATGAGAAGAGAATATATATATATATATATCAAATAATTTTAAAAAATAAAAAGTATTTTATGATGGAGTGACTTAATTTAACACATAAATTTTATTTTTTTAAAGGATG
>JAJOOS010026470.1:0-27018 GCA_029582725.1 Solanum chiquidenum
GCGTTTTTGTATAAAGTGAGAGAGGCGAGTGAGCGAGCGAGATCTGGGAAAGTGGCGAGCGAGATCTGGGAGAGGGGAGAGAGGGGAACGAAAATATATGTATATATACAATTTTCTCTCGCTTTATACAAACACAAACGCACTTTATACATTTGTGTTTTTATAAAAAAACGAGAGAGGCGAGGGAGAGAACGAGATTCACCTAGGAGAGAAGTGAAATAACAACAGTTTGCTATGTGGTACAATTAAATCAAACTATATTTATATCATTTAATTTAAATTAATAGTTTGCTATTATATACAATTTTCCCTTTATATAATAATATCGATTAATCACATTTACATATGATTATTTTTTGTCGAAAATGGTTTTTATCACCTGGACAATTACGTACGAAGCCCAACTATAAATGGGCTCGTTAGTGGGCCGATCAGTGAGTTAACTTTCACTTCAGGGAGTTTATCAATTGGTCACGTGAAAGCCACGCGCTGTATATATTTGTTTGAGAAGTGCAAAATTTCTCGATTTCTTAAATTCCAAAAACTTGTAAAGCAAAGGAGTAAGAGCCGATCCAGCATTGGGAGTTTCTAGGGTTTGGTTTTTCTATTTTGTTGTAAAGCTCTCTTTTTTACTCCTAATTCGCAGGATGAAGCTCACTGTGAAGACTCTCAAAGGAAGTCACTTTGAAATTAGGGTTCAGCCATCTGATACGGTTAGTTTTTTTGTTTTTTTTGCGTTCATTCTATGTTATATGATTTTGCAGTCGTTCTTCCTATTTTTGTGTGTTTATGTACATAATTACAACATTGATGAACAAAAATGAACAACTTTAGTTATTGCGTGCGTCTTTCACAATTTTGTTCTGGTTTAACACGTACTACATTGGTTATTTGATTGGAGCTGTTGATGGTGTTGTGGTTGTGCCTTATCTGATACCTGTAAATACGACAAGTTCATGAGAATTTTATAGAATCCTGGTTGTTTAGATGTCATATGTCACCTTTTATTTTAAATTTTTATATCTCTAGGTTAGTTAAAGCTTATTGGTTTGTAGAAGGTCCTAAATTTGTCCTTTATGTTTGGAATTTGAATCAAAATTACCTGTTAAATAATAATTGGCGCACTAATTGTCATATATATAATTGGTCCAGTTTTAGTCTTTACTAACTTTTTCCGTCAAAGACTAACGTGAAACCAATCACGTGCCCTTCCCCAAAACTTAAAAAGAAACAATCCATCTTCTAGCCGGGGCGTATCTAAGTGGGTGAGGGTGTTCACTCGAACCCCCTCGGCAAAAAATTACACCTTATATATATATAAGGTAATATTTTTATTTTTTAGGTATGTATATGTATATAGATTTTGATTCCCCTGAATACACGACTAGAGGTTGGTTCAGTGGTTTAGGGGATTCAAAATCACCTTGAGATTTCTAGTTCAAATCCCAAGCGCTACATTTTTTTCTGAACCCTGTAGTGAAAATCCTATATCCTCCATTGTTTCTAGCAGTGGCCAGTGGGATGGTCTTTCCGTGGAAGGGATTGTGGATTTATTTAACCACACCATTGCTTCTAGCAGTGGCCAGTGGGATGGTTTTCCAGCGGAAGGGATGATGGATTTAACCACGGATGGAATGATAACTTGGGATTAATGAAGAGAAAAATGGGTGAAAGTGGCCGTATCTTAGGAAATTTTGTTATGGCAATACCTCATAAATTTTACACCTTCCTCTCGTTATCTGTCTCTATCAATGCGATTTACTAGATCTGAATCATTTGGATTTGGATTCTGTTTTCTAGATTCAAAGTGTTATTATACTTCACTGCTTATTAGGATACTGGAGGAGGAGCAAATTAATTTCAGCTGTAGAAGAGTATAGTAGCATGACCAAGCGTGATTACTTGGTATTCTTGGGTTCATTTGTGACAAATAAGCAACTATCTTCCAATACCGAGAACTAACAGGGCTACGAGAATTCAATACCCATGATTTTATTCATTTAGTAATGTCGGGAATCCAAAAAAAGAAAAAAGTAATGTCAGGAATAGCAAGACAACTCCAACTCTTTGAATGGCTCATGTTGTTTCTTTGCAGCAATAAAAAGAAGTTAACCTGATGAATTGGAGAAACTGTGACTAGCTTTTTTGCTTATTGAAATCTGTAAATCTTCCCTTTCTTTGTGGTTAGTACTCCTGATCGGTTCTTTCTTGTTTTTAAAAGATTGGGAGCAAGACATATGAGCCAAACATGTCCTCTCCACTAGTCTTAGACAGAAAAGGTTACCAATGACTGAATGTGTTGTATACTTGGAGGACTATTAGTGCTCCACAAATATATAAGGGACTATTTTGATTCAAAGCCTAAACTTGGGGCCAATTTTTAGTTTTATCTTGTTCGTATAACTTCAGAATGCATCATATTTATCAAAACCTTACAAGTCTAGTTTCCAGATCTCAGATCATTTAATTGCTTTGAGCTATAAATGTTGGGGCCTACTCCTAATTGGTTAGTCATTAAAAATTATTTTCTATGTTATGTAATGGGATATCTTGTGATTGTAGATTATGGCAGTCAAGAAGAACATTGAAGATGTACAAGGAAAAGATAATTACCCATGTGGGCAGCAGTTGCTGATTCACAATGGTAAAGTGCTGAAGGATGAAAGTACACTATTGGAAAACAATGTCTCTGAGGATGGTTTTCTTGTTGTCATGCTTAGCAAGGTATGTCTATAGATCTTCAGATTCCCTTTACTTGTAAATTTTCAGCCTATAACTTTGCACTTTTATTGCCCCTAATTGATTGAGTTTTGATATCTCCAATGCTAAACCTGTGATTCCAACAGGATGTGTTTCTTGATCTTATATCTATTTATGTGTTCTTTGCAGAGCAAAACTGCTAGCTCAAGTGGGACAACATCTGCTCAGGTATTGTGTTCAAATTAACCATTCAGGATTTCATTCAACGGGCTGGTTGTCTGGTTTCTGAGAATTACCATCTTAATTTTTGTTTGTTTGGTTTCTGATAATTACCATCTTAATTCTTTTGTTCGTCTGGTTTCTGATAATTACCTTCTGGATTCTTTCTTTCAGCAGCCAGCTACTGCCGCAAATCCTATTACAACACCTGAAGTGATTCCGCCATCACAGTGAGTTGCAACTTTCACTATTTACTAGTGCTTATGTTGGTTCTTCCCCTGATGATGTAAATGATGTGTAGGGCCCCAAAAGATGTTGTGTCAGCTTCGGATGCTGCGGCTGCTAGGTAAAAAATTATGCCTCTATATTAGAAATCTGTTGCATTTTGTTCGTCTTAGTTTGACTCAGCACGAAGTTTAAGAAAATAAAGAAATTAATACATCTTTTACATTGCTGCAGTCTTCCAGCTGATGATTATAGTCAACCTGCATCAAATCTAGTTGCTGGCAATAGTCTCGAGCAAACTATACAACAACTTATGGATATGGGTGGTGGCAGCTGGGACAAAGAGACAGTTACTCGTGCACTTCGAGCTGCTTATAACAATCCTGAAAGAGCTGTTGATTACTTATATTCAGTATGTTCCG
This sequence comes from Solanum chiquidenum, assembly GCA_029582725.1. Lineage (NCBI taxonomy): Eukaryota > Viridiplantae > Streptophyta > Magnoliopsida > Solanales > Solanaceae > Solanum > Solanum chiquidenum. The sequence continues at coordinate 3,567 of JAJOOS010026470.1, forward strand.
GGTCTACTTCACTTCAAAAAGGTGGAAGGGATGCACAAGTTTGTTTGTCTTTTGTGCTTTGACAGGGACTTTTTTTTACAGGGAATTCCTGAAACGGCAGAAGTTGCTGTACCGGTAGCCCGGGGTGGAGTTAATTCTGCTGCTGCGCCTACTGCACCTTCTTCTGGCGCACCTAATTCTGCTCCTTTAAATTTGTTTCCTCAGGTCTTCCATAGCTTCCCTTAATAATAGTATTTTGTCCTTCTTCTCCTTATGTGGTTATCTAAGCTAGAGCCATTACAGGAGAACGTTGCTGGTGCTGGCGGTGCTGGTCTTGGATCCCTTGATTTCCTCAGGAACAACCAACAGGTGGGTTCTGATCATTAGATTTTCATTTTCGCTTGTCTTTAGTTCTAGCTTTTGGACTCCTGATTTGAATTAATGAGATTACCTCTGACTCTTTCATCATTCCAATTCATAAGTTTATTCTGGATATTTCTCGTGTCTAAGTTGCTCTACACCCGTAATCCTCTGCAACTCATGGTTCTTTTGTTATTTGTTTCAGTTCCAAGCTTTACGTTCCATGGTTCAAGCAAACCCACAAATTTTACAGGTAATTACTGTTCTTCACTATTTTCTTTGCTTTGTTTCTTGTGTTGTCTCTGTCTGAATGTACAAGTTGGATGTTCTATTGTAGCCTATGCTTCAGGAACTAGGAAAGCAAAATCCTCAACTTTTAAGATCTATACAAGAGCATGATCAAGAGTTTCTTCAATTAATCAATGAACCTGTGGATGGTTCTGACGGGTTAGTTGCTTACTGTGTGCTATTTGCCAAGCTAGAGTTAGAAGCATCATTTTATATATTGTCATGATCCTCCTAGTGTTTCTCCTCTCCAGACTGAAATATATTTTATTTTCAGTTATATTGTGGTCAAGTGTAAAAGGATTTTATCATTTTGCAGTCCTAAATCATGTTTGTATTTAAAATCTTAGGGAACAAGGAAAGAGAGAAAAGCTGTTTTTGGCTTTGAGATATAAGATACAAATCTGCTACATATGAATTATTGAGTGCTTTTCAATTTCTATGTTTTAGGGACATGTTTGATCAGGCTGAGCAAGAGATTCCCCACACAGTTAGTGTCACTCCAGAAGAACAGGAGGTGATTGAGCGGGTATGAGACATCACTTTAAGCCTAGTATCTCTTGGAATTGCAGCTGTTCATAGATATTTTGCTATGTTCATTAACTAATTTGTTTGCTCATTTGCAGCTGGAAGCAATGGGTTTTGATAGAGCTCTTGTCATTGAAGCTTTTTTGGCTTGTGATCGCAACGAGGAACTGGCTGCCAATTATCTGTTGGAGCATGCAGGAGATTACGAAGATTAAGTGGCAAAATATGCTAGCAATATTCTTTGGTACACAAACAGGTCTTGGAACTGTTTTTAGTACTCGAGATTGTTTGTAAAGGAGGTTTTACTTAAAATTATTGGATCCAATTGATCTTTCCCAATTGGGAAGCTTAATTTGTTAACTTTTCTTCTTCTCATATACACTCTGCTGGCTGGATCAAAATCTCATGTTTTAGACGCAACTCGTGCATTTCTATGCAAGTTTGATGAACTTTGTCAGTTCTTAGAGCATCTTAGCTAATGAGGACTTTAGCCCCTCTATACTTATAATCAGTGCTTCAAAAAATATATATTAGGACTTAGGACTTGCTTTGAAGTTCATCTTTGATGAAACAACCACCCCTGCAATCTTTGGTCATCATTAAAGATGGCCATCTGATATTCAGTATGTTGCAAGAACCTTTGCGTCTCACGTTGTTTTGATTGTACGGTAGAAGACATCTCTATCAAAAGCTTAGAGTGTGACTAAATTATTACACAATTAAGATTTTACAGAAAAATGAATTATCATGGTTAAATAACTAATGCATGCTGATAAAAGTATTATATTGTGTTTATTTTCAACTTACATTTTGTTTCATTTTATTATTTTCAAAATATCATGGAATTTACACGGCGTGGTTGTATGATCTTAAACGGCATTCATTAATGATATATAGGATGTTCTGCCATGCACTTCCATATGAAACAACGCTAGCACCTCCAGTATGAAAATACTTATTTTATATTTCTTGGATAAGTAACATATATAAATTTCTCTAATAAATGATTAAAAAAAATTGGTACTACATTTGAAAAAGCAAGCCCATATTTATTACCACACAATACGCATATGAAATACAGAGTTGAATAAAATCACTGTGGCATCGTCTTACACATTATCCACATGACAGAAAAGGAGCATCGAAATCCTCCCTGTTCCTTTTAAAACATTGTTCAAACTTACTTATCATGTTAGTAGTAACTGTTACATTCATTCCTTAGATTACTCAGAACTCCCTCTCCGGGAACAGAACTGGAGCAACCTGAGACCAGATGAACAAAGCTGCAGTTGCCCACCCGGTCACGATCCTGACCCAGACAGAAGGCCACCCAACGTCCACTAATTTTCCGCTCTCCCCCACAGAGGTTGACCAACCTGTAAGAAGCATTGCCGAGTACATACTAGCGAGAGAAAAGATAAGGTGGAAGAAAGAATAGGAGTATGAGACTGGCTTGGATCTCTCTTTTTCTTCCTCCTCATCGACCTTGTCCAATGGTAGCAAGGGCTTCCCTGCACCTTAAACAGAAGAAACAGTTCTTTAGAAAAAATCATCTCCCAGATCTATTAGCACCAACTGCTAAACTAATAGAATAGGTTTAGAGTAACTTTCAAAGACTAATATGAACTTACTTTCCAAACACAACCAAGTCTAGAACAAGAATAAGCCACCAGATAAAACAAGCACACCAAATTGGATAATGAAAGGTAAAATTAGAGTCCAACAAAATGAAAAGTTATATTAATCTATCAACGCAGTCCAGAGCTCTATCAAATGACAGCAAATTTAATTGATCATATAAAGATTCGGGACTCTATCAGGTTTTAAGGACAGAGTTTGAGGAACATAACATACAAGTTAATACCAGTGAGAATGAAAGAGCTGTAACATCTTAATACAGTATAGCCCTCCGAAATAGTGGTAACTAACCTGCACGTGGTGAGCTTGGAGGAGAAAGCAGAGTCGTAGAAGAGCCAGCACGAACAGCAGAGTAGACAACAGATAGAACTGTTGTTAGCAACCCTAATGCAAGTGTGCCACTGGAAACAGCCTTGGAGTGCTTATGTAGACCGTTGCACTCATAATCCCTAGGTTCACTTGCAAGTGCACTGTAGCAAAGGTATGTACAGTACAGAGATAAAATTGATGCAGGTAAAATACTTCCACCTACCTACATTTGGAAAATTTGATCTCTGAGAAAAGGAAAAAGATCCAGAATATTGAACTCATTATTCTGACATAAAAAATTGCAGTAATTTTCGAAGTGAGACAGATATTTCATTTACAACAGCTGCTCATTCAGAGGTAACTGGTAAGCTTAAATACCTCAAAATAAACAGATCATGAGCACATATTGCATAACCTATTCTTCTCTTTCAGTAGAAACGCTGACACAGTATGTGTGAATGATTTAACAGTGGAAAAGGTGTTCTTTTCTCATGCATCAAATAATGGCAAAAGGTTGCACCTCCAGCAGGAACCTTTTAATATCAAACCAAACTAATTACAACCTTTAGGAGGAGTTTATTTTATTTATTTGGGTGGGCGAGTTGGGTGGAAGGAGACTTAATAACAGAGATGTTTCTATGGGAGCTGCCTGGAAAGGTTGCATCATTTCAACACAAAGATTTAGAAATATCCCCAGCTATGAGTCATTCAAGAGAGAAGTATTGGCAAGAGGTAGCTCCAACTCTGATCATCCTACTCCCCACTCTCCAAAGGAATTGTGTTGCATCTATCTACTTGCTCCTGCTGTTACCTAGATCATCTTGACTAGTTAAAGACGTTATGTTTTCATTAATGATTACTGCTTAAGGATTATGAAGGACCAAGTTGAGGATGAACTCAATATGCTAGTTAGCAGCTAAATGTCTTGGTTTAAGCAATTCCACTTAGACCATACATTTAGCGCGATTCTTCAAATATAAAGTGGTTTCTTGCAAAACAATATGTCACTTGAACATGAAGGGTGTGTTTGGTATGGAGGAAAATATATTTTTGAATTTTCTCATGTTTGATTAGTCAAAGATGCTTTGAAAAATATTCTCTAGAAAACAATTTCCTTAAAAATGACTTTCCTATTGAAACTAGGGAAAACAAGTTCCATAAGTGAAATTCCAAGTTCATTGTCTCCTCTCCACCAGCCCAACCATAACCCCTACTCCACACCCCATCCCACATGAGATCTTAACAGAAACACATGAGGCACCACTATATTTGAAATTTAGCATCCCTTATCATTGAAACTAGCAACAAACCTAACTATTTTCTTCAAATTACTAAGAAAAAATATTTCCTCAAGATTGAAAGAAAGCATTAAAAAAATCATGAGAGTACTTGAAGATAGTACTTGAAGATATGATGAAGAAAATGCTAACATGAAGAGAGATAATGCAGTATATGTTAACATAAAAGCAGAGCTTTCTAGCTTCCATGATCTGCAGTAAGCTCAACTACCAAAACTTACTGATCTGCTTTGTCTGGTAAAGCCACATTTGTAGTATTGCAATCAGCACAAATGGAGGTATCAGATGAAAAAAGCAAATGAATGTATATGAAGGTGGCATGTTTGCCAGCAAAATTTAGGGCTAACAAAAGTTTTAAGAATAAGGAAGTACTGTGCAACAATAAAGGAAATAAATATACAAAACCTACCGATGGATGCAGCGTAACAACAGCAAAGCCGAAGATCAATATAAGGGTCATCACTATAAAGAAAGTGTTAAGCCCACAGTCCTGTCCAGATGGAGTGAAAAAGTGGAAGAGCAGTCCGTTGAATGCAAAGGTAGCCACATAACATACAAGTGAAACGACAAGCAATGCCACATACCTGTAAAACAACACAACCAACCAAGAGTAGGAAGAGAGATAATAGTGAGAAGGATAGCGAAAACAGCAAAAATAACTATGCAATACATATGACAAAACTAACCAGAACTGCTCATCGTATCCAACCCATTTGTCATTCCAACTGTGCACAAAATCCAACAAGAGCACAACTTGCACAAGGAGAAATAGTCCAGAACCAAACTTGGAAATTGTCTCTGTATTCACAAATAAATACTCAGGTGCAAATCCACGTGTATGGGAAATAGAGTTTGAAACTTTGCACAATAGTTTAACACATCAATTACAAAAGGACTCTAAGAAAAATAGCTCATCTTACCATAGAAGCTGATGATTCCATTTGGAAGGAAAAACATGAATATTACCATGAGGCACCAGCAAATTATTTTCATCATCCAACCACCATGGTGCATACTGTCACGTGGGTCTTTCTGGTTCTTTACACCAATCATTAAGATTGCTAAAATAGTGAAAAATAGGAAGTTCCCCAAGCTAACCCGAAGCACAGCATCTGTTTCAAACCACTCTCTGTTTGGTGTCGTGTGAAAGCTATTAATCCCTGCAATATAATCAATGAGTAAAGATTCTTGGAAGATTAGACAAGCCACTAAGAGTAAAACTACAATATCATCCAGCCTATACCAAAATCAAGGCTGTGGACTTAAGGCGCCACAAATACGCTCACAATATCACCTCAACAAGTTGACTGGGGCTGGAAGGGACAATAGAGAATGAGAGACACACACACACAAAAATAAAAATAAAAATATTTCAACCTAAATACTTGGGTAAAGCTCAACATTGCTTACTCTTCCACGCTGCTTTCATCAACTTCAGAGAAGCAACTCTAAATTTTATTTGTTTCTAATCGTGTTGCACATGAGCTATCGTGCCATATCTTCCTTATCTATTTCGGAAAATAATTTTAAGGCTTAGGCTAAGTGTTCAATTCTAAGTCTTCTAAAATTACCACTGGAAGGTCTTCCAATGATCAGACATTAGCAAACAAAGAACAGCTTGCCAAAGCATCACTACAGCTACAACAGCATACCCAGTGACCACAAGTGCGGTCTGGTCAGAGTGGTGAGAGCACAGTCTTACCTACCTTGTGCAAGTAGAGAAGTTGTCGATAGAAAAAGCTTCACTATAGCTAAGCAAATAATTGAAGACTCACAAGCTTGACTCCAGGAAAGCAAAGCCATCCAGCCAGAAGAGTTTCTGGCCATTTACATAGACTAAATATGTAATTTCCTTTTTCCTTCATTTATTTTCAAAAGAAAAGAGCTTCACCATAGGTTAACTGATGCAAACCGAAGTACCAAGGTCAGTATCAAGAGTGAGGATGTGGGCTATCTTGGATATGGAAACTTTCAATCAATAACAAAGAGCTTAAAATGTCACGAAAGAGTTATCAAAATCCACAACATGATCAAACAGATTTATGAGTGAAATGGTGACAATCAAGGAGGTCATCAAGGGATTTGGACCACTCTTCCAACTATCATGAGCTTGGAGGACTTAAAAGAAAGCATGGAAGGAAGACTACTTCAAGGCCAGTAATATGCTTGAGTGACTATTTTTTATGCTTTGGTCATTCAAATAATTTGATTATCTTTGCAAGATGAGTATAAATAGTCTTAAAGTCTTTCACATTAGGGTTAGCAAGTTTTGGATATTGAGTACTCTTTTGTGAGCTAAAGGATATGCCCTCTTATCTCATTTTATCATAATTGAAAAATATTAAAAATCTTACATGGTATTTTCTCCATTAGAGGGGCAGCAACCTCCCTAAGAATCCATGAGACAATGAGTGACAAAGCAAAAAGACCACAATAGGCAATCCTGGCAGAACGTCGGCTGATCCCAGACACTACCGTACGGCAAGCATCACAAGCGCACGCCGCACAACATGACGCAAGACAAGAAGCCGCCCACATCTTCACCAAATTCTAGCTTCTCTCCAACAATTGTCCGATATCAAACCCTGAAAATCCCAAAATTATACCTTAAATTATCCTTTATCCTAAAATTTCAATCGATCAATAAATTAATTGAACCACAATTCATGTAGTGATAATTAATATAGCAGCATGTAAAATTAACCAGGGAGATCATCTTTCTAGTAAACCCTAAGTAAAAGAATCAAGAAAAGCGGCAAAGGAACTACTAATCAATAATCAATTTGTGATTAATAATATGGAAGAGAAAGTTCATCGGACGATTTACCTAGTTACGCCGGAGAAAGGAGACGACGATGATCGCGATTCGCAAAACGAGTAATACGGGAACTTTCTACGCTCTTCTGTACACCAATACCAAAAGAGAAAAAAGAAAAGAACAAAGACGATGCGTCTTGTTGTGTTGGATGACGAATGTTCTTTGTGGGGGTGGGGGGGGGGGTGGGGGTGGGGGCTCCACGCGGGTAAGTGCACAAATAGCCGATTTGCGTACCCGTTTAAAGGCATAACCAAATAAAATGTAATTTTATTATAAATTTAGCCACTTTATAACTTTAGACGTTCACTGAAATTTGGCTTACTAAAATTAAACTATACACAGCTTCGAACACTTCAATGAAAAAAAAAAGAATATAAAAAACTGAAGGAAAGGAGCTTTGTAATAGAACGATGTAAATTACGGATGTAATGTCATTTTTACTATATTAATATAAGTATTCAGATTTCAACTTTTAAGACTGATAATTAATTGATTTAGTGAATTTGGAAAACATAGTGTTATATATATAGGGTAATATCTAGTATTTTTGGGTGAGCATTTTGTGCAAATAACACAGGAGACATAAACCGCACTAGGCGAGCTCTATGCAACAAGCTCGACTCAAAAGACATTGAGGGAGATCTATTGCGGGCCATCCGTGTGGATAACCACCCTCCAAACTGATAAAGATCAAACAAGGAAAGGAAATAAAGGATATGTGAATTAATACTCAAGCTATTGAAATTATGGACAACAAGGGACTAAAACTATCACCTCCCAATTGACTTCAACAACCTAAATTCAACCCAAGGAAGAATAATCAAATGAAACCAAGAATTACAAAGGGGTAACACTTTAATTAATCAAACCCAAGAAGTTAACTAGCAATCGCAAGAGTTCACCTTAATTACTCACTAAGAAGATACTACAATTTGAGAGTCGATCTTCAACATAGTCTAAGACTTTCAAAATGAAAAAAAGACTAATATTTACAGAGAAAATGCTCAAAATAGTTCCTCATCTTTGGATTAAGACTCAAAGTCATCCTTAAATTTTCACATGGAGCATTAATAATCCCTCATGTTTGCAATATTGGTGCACTTTTGGTCCTCCTTCAAAATTTTGCCTATTTTTTTACATTGATTTTATTCATAATTTATGTATGGAATGTTTAATCGTCATTTTATATATTTAGTATAAATAATAACTTCATGTGAGAGATTGTGAGAAGAAAAACACCTTGTTTTGTTTAGTAGAAATCGTATTGTAGGTAAAGTTGAGAGGTTCAGCACGACGATTTCACGTGCAATAGTATAAAATTTTATTTTCTTGCAATGTTATATGTTAAAATTTTCTTAGTTTAGCTGCAGTAATATTTATACTGAACAAAACAAAGTGTTCTTCTTCTCACCTTCTCTCACATAGATTTATTATTTCTACTAAATATATAAAAAGACGATGGGACATTCCTTACATAAAATTATGAACAAAATTATTGTTAAAAAATAGGTAAAAGTTTAGGGGAGGACCAAAAATGCACTAATATTGCAAACATGAGGGACTATTAGTATTCAATGTGAAAACTCAAGGATGACTTTGAGTCTTAACCCAAAAATGAGAGACTATTTTGGGCCTTCTCTCAATATTTATACTAAGGAATAAAGAAGACACTCTTTGACAATTTTACCTTAATGAGATAAGGGTCTTGTTTGGTTGTCTTTCTTTTGTGAATTCTTGAATTCATGAAATGGTCATTTGCACACATGGCACCGCTTTCCTTCTTCTTTCTCATTTTGATGTACCTTCAACACATTGTATGTCCTTCTTTGGTGATCTTCAAGCTCCTCTAATGCTTCCCTTTTCATGAATATTGCTTGTAGGCATAGGATATCCTTTGCTTGACTCCGTGTGAATGATCTTGAGGGATACATGTCACTCATGTTAATGTCATTCAGGCTGCCCATATTATCACAAACCAACTGAACCATTCTGGATAATATGCAATACTGAACTCATTAAATTTAATTGTGAACTCGCTTTTATAGCTATGCTAATTTACTGCATTTACAAATTAAAGATAACCAACCTATAGTCTATAGTACAGTTGTTTGTTTATTATTGAAAAATATTGTGATTGCACCTATAAGGCAACCTATATTTTATTTATTCGTAGGGTCGTTCAATAATCACATTTGATAAGAATGTTAATTAGGTATCAACCTTTGACATTTTGCCATGTCATCCCTATTTTTCTCAACGTTTGGTCAATTAGATATTGGCTAGCTAAAATTATGCCTGCAAATATGCATAAATCGCTATCAACTTCATTTACGTACTAAACATAAAATGATCAGACAAGTTTTTTTATTTGGTTTTCTTATGTTTCTGGTATACCATTATTTTTCTCCAAAAATGGGGAACAACAATAAGTTTATGCTGTTAAAGTTATCCAAGAATATAATTGCGTGTACTTTAATATCTTACATGATTTTGCAACAAGTCACACTTTACTCTATTAGACAATATTTATACCTTCACAAAGATAAATAAGTTTCTCCGAAACTTGAAGATTTAAATTTATTGATAAATTAAACAGAATTAATCATGCATGAATATATGTTTACACACGATGCTAGATTGATAGAGCAGTTCTCTACCTGTAATTTTATTTGTTTATAAATAATGCATTTTAAATTGTTGCTTTAACTTTAAACAAAATAAGTGTTACTTCAGAATTCAAGATCCAAATTGACAATTATTTTAAAACTTAAAATACATTTAAAATGGAACGAATAGATTATAATGTGAAGCATCAATGCTCATTGAACTCTATATTTATTATAGATCTAGAAGCAGAGGCGAAATCAGAATTAAAAATTTGAGGATTCTAAATTTCGTTAATAACCATTAATCAATTTTGTCAGGAGTTCACAAATTAATATACATATATATAAATATTTAATTAATTTTCTAGTACAAATATAGGGTCTACGGAAAAAATACTAGGTTCGTCCGAACCCCTAAACCCACCTAGCTCCGCCTCTATCTAGAAAGTCTAAGATGGTCAATCAAATCATAAATCTCGAAAAGGCCAAATTATCTTCTCAAAATTGAAACTAATAACAAAGAAAGAAAAATCAAATTAATTTACATTATTTTTAAAACTACAAACATCTTAAATATAACACACATAAATTGAATAAATATTTTTTATTTTTTTATTTTGAAACATAAATAAACTTACGAACAAAAAATACAATAAATATTTTGAGATCGAAAAAATATAATGTACAACTTATACATGGAGCGCACCACGGGACTAGTCATACAGGATGCTCAAACGAAGATCCGACCCTTGGATCATCCCAAGCGTCAAAATAGAATACAAAATAGTCCAACAACAATTACATTCCCACCTTCACCAAAAAAATCCCCAAACTGATTATTACAATTATAAAGTGCCCCTCTCTCCTACGCGGAAATAGCATTTTCATCTCTCTCCATCTCATGCTCTTTACATCCAGAAAGTGCGTGTCCTCTCCGTGTTGTCGCCGGCACCTCTCCTCTCATTGAGGGAGCTCGACTTTTACATTGCCGGCGATTGACGCGAATTTGCTCCGATCGAATCGACGGCTGCTGTCGTTCATTTCTCTTCTATTGTAAGTATCGTCCTTTTCGTATTTAGATCTCTCGCATCTGTATGTATGTGTTTCTGTTAATCTGCATTGATGTATGTGTCTGCCTGTTTGTATGAGCTGCTGGATTTTTTTCCAGATCTGATGTGCCTTTGTTGTTTTAATTTTCTTTCGTCGGAATGTTTTTTGAGCTCTCCATTAATTTGATTATATGCTTAGTCGTTATTAGCAATTTCGGGAACATTTGATTTTAGGTTTTGAGTTGTTCGATTGACTAGCACGATTATAAGTATATTAAGATCCGTGTGATTATAGTGATTCTGTTGAATTAAGAATATAGGATATACGGAAATCTTTGTCCTGTGTTTGGAGATTAATAAGTGAACTCCTAATGAGACTGTTCGCTGTTGATGAGTAAGGAAGTTATGAAGATGAGATGCCTAGGAGTAATCGCTTCACAGATTGCACAAGCAAAGTGGTAAATTGCATACATATTTGAAGTCTCAGTGAATGATACATTACATACATTGTATTTTAGCTTTAGCTGCAGGTCCTGTCGACTTTCATGTCTCATAAAACCAACTTGTGAAGTTATTGCTGAAGCACATTCCATAAGCAAGTTTGAATTTCTGCGATTGTGTTATCATTCTCAAACTCAGAGAGAGAAGTTGGTTAAAGTTTCTTAAAAAGGAGTGATTGATCCTGTCTAGCCTATATGAATAATTCAAAGGCAGTCTTGCATTGACATCTGCTATATCTTTGTTTTTATTTTTATGTGTGCTATTGAATACATTTACAAACTTTCAGCTACTACAGTGTTATTTTATTTTTGGCCAACACATTCTTATATTTTATGTTGATCAGTCTGATGATGTTCCTTCATTTGATGTATTTTGACATTTAATTATCTCTTCCTTCCTTCAGAAGGTACGTGGTACTTGGAACCACACTTGGTAGAATAGATATTGAACCAAGTAAAAATGTAAAATACTAATGAATCTCATATAGAACATGTTAATGTTAAGAGTGATCAAAAGCTAGTAGAGCAAATAATGATCTTTTATCCTGATTTCTGTCTTCTTCCCATTTCTCACTCCATGTACAAAAATTAGCACATGTAAGCAGTTTTGGTGTAAGAGTGATGAAAGACATCAGCTGCCTCATTGTCAGCCCTTTTATTTCCCATTTACTTTCTTTCCGCCATCGCTATTTCTGTAGTTTCTTACTTTGTCATCAATTATTCATCTGTTTTAGTTATTATATTACTGCTCATCTGTATTGTCTGCATATGTTGGGGTTGCTTGAGATGAACCCGACCAGGCTAGTTGTATAATTGCATCTACTATGTATGTTGTTTTCCCCCTATGCTCGTCCCCCGTTCTTTCTTTTCTTTCCCTCATGTTGTTACTTTGGATGAGTGTCATTGCATATATATTTTTCACTTGTGTCTGCAAGTCGGTGAACACTTCTGCATGAATTATGCTTTTGACACTTGTGATATTTACCATGTCGAATTGGTAGGTGCAGGAATCGTGACCGGCTGCCAAAGATTAACTGTTTAAGGTTATGGCTCTTGACAGCGTAATAACTTCTCCTCATAGGAGGTCACAGACACAAACAGCATTTTCATCTACTGATCCAAAGAAGAATCAATACTCCCGAAGTAATGAGCTTGGGAGCTGTTCAACAGTACTTCTGCGCCACCAGTTCCTTCTAACTGCGCTTGGCCTCCTAGCTTTTCTCTGCACTATCTATCTTTACTTTGCTGTCACTCTAGGGGCTGGTGACTCCTGTTCTGACTTGACAGGGACTCAAAAAGCAGCATGTTATGTGGAGCGCGGGAAAGCACACATGGGTAAAGGAAAACTCAAGTTCTTTTAGCAAATTGATGGCTGCAGGCTAATATCTTAGTATATGATAATTTCTTTTTCTTCTGAGAGGCAGGAATGCCTATCCAAAGTGTTTACTTAGGTTCTTTGGGTCTATTGGGTGATCATTAGTTTGATTGTATTCTTAAAGATGTATAATTTGGTTATGGGAAACTGTTTGACATCGGTAAATAGGTCTATCTATTGGGATGAACTCAACTGAGGGAAGTTGGTGAGGCTCGGGTGACTATTAAATGGCATATCTTGTGGACAATGTGATTATGAATGTATGGTAGAGATGACATTATTAGGTGCAAATGAAAAAAAAAAATAGAAAAAATATCACCTTTTGTGACTTTTTCGTTAGGCCAAAAGTTCTTTGTAATGTAATGTGTTGTGCCTTTTTGTCTTTGTCAGAACGTCATAATCCGCGGTTCACCGACTCTTACATGTGACTAGTGTGTTGTATTTTCTAGGGGAGGTTGGGACTATGAAGTTGACTCTCTTATGCTGTTTGCTATAAAAGCCTTTACTCATCCAGGACTTTCTCCTAAGGATATACTGAAAGTCCACAATAATGCTTGGAAAGTTTCTCTTGTATGAAAGCCAATTCGAAACAAGCAATAAAAGACTCCTCCTGGACATGCGTTACCTTGAAAAATTCCTTGGCATAAAACTATTTATCTCCACTGGTAATCTATCTTGATGGCTATTCACTAATTCAAGGCTAAGTTAAATTGGGCCAACAACTAACTACCTTTAATAAGTACATGTGAAAGAGCAACTTAAGTAATTCATTTCTAATTTTACTTGGCAGGTGTCCTACTTAACATGCAAAATGCACGATACTCGGTATCTATGTAGCCATTTCTTTTATGTCCGCTTATAAAAGATTTTTACACGTGTACCACTTCTGGACAACTTCAAACATATGTATGGTGTTTGAACTTAGTCTTTAACATAATCCAACTACAGACATTGTACATGAAGTTTCATATAGTTGAAGTTCGGATATATGACAGAAATTCAATCTTTTTTGTACTCGTGAACTTAGACAGAAATGACCGAACTTTAGTGTAATTAAGTTTTGTCAAGCCTAACTTCAAATACCGTACAAGATGGAAAAAGCCCAATTGAGCCCAACTAAACTTAATCAGACAAGCCCATCAAGCTTGAGCCCATAAATTGTCAGTTTTCGGGCAACCGTTCCCCGTCCTTTCCATTTATGTAAATCAAAGAAGGGATCTTTCTTCTCTACTCTACTAATGGAAGCTGTGATCTACTGATCTCATTTTTCCATTTCCATATACTACTGTACTACTACGTAAATTCTTCATCAATATTTGTATACTTTTGTTATAATCCATGGCGGATCCCTTCAAACTCCAACACCGAAAACTTGAATACAAGCGTTTGATTCCGTCATTTCTGTTGTCTCATCGCACTCTCCTTACTGTTCTCTGGATCGTCGGATTTATTCTGATCGTTGTTTGGCAAAGGACTGCAGTGGAACGGCTTCTGCTATATCGAGGTTTGGCATCACCTACCAGACCTATCCCTAAGCTACGGCCTCTAGTCTTCAATCTCTCCGATTTCGGTGCTGTTGGCGATGGCGTTACGATAAATACAAAGGCATTTGAGAAGGCAATTTCGGAAATTCGGAAGCGAGGTGGTGGCCAGCTCAATGTTGAGCCTGGTCATTGGCTTACGGCGCCGTTTAATCTCACGAGCCACATGACGCTCTTCCTCGCTGAAAATGCAGTTATTCTTGCAATTGATGTAAGTAGTCTATACGTAGTAGATTTTGTTTAGTTCCATAGAACTTAGAAGATGTAGAAAAAGACCTTGAGCTAAACTGTTTGAAAACGTTCCGTTATTAATTTAGTCAGATGCATTGCGTGTTCAAACTTCAAATTCATCCTTTAATAGTATGAGTATTGAAAAGTGAGTTACTAATTCTAGCAAACAAACAGATCTTTCCGTTGTTTTAGGAGTTATGAATGGCGCAAAAGCTTGCCTGGACACCACAGTCACAAAAAAGGAAAAGAAAATTGTGTAACTCAAGGATAGGGGGAGCTGTAATAGGAGGAATCTAGTAAATGTTAAGATATAGTATAGGGTTTAAAACAGGTCATAATAGTTATTTCCCCTTCAGAATATGTAATTAGGGAAACCTACTCTTTCCATTCCTATGATAATGACAAGCACAAGCTTATTGCCATTCCTGTACCATCTTCTTATTTTAGCATAGGGGCATAGTTCTGGCTATTTGTGGCAGGTGTAACTGCATTTGTTTTTCTCCTAGATACATGACTTTCTCGTGCACATGCATATAAAACAAGCATTTTGTTGGCATCTGTTCTTGTTGCTTACTGCCATTCCTATACTAAATGTCTATAATGGTTGCCTGGCAACAGAAACTCAACTGCCATTGCACTTTCACACTTAGACGTGAGATCTTGTTTCTATTCATGTCTCAAAGTTAATTTGTTTTTGATAGTTTTGAATTGATTACTTTTAGAAGCTTTTAAGAATGGGTTCATAATTTTCGTCCCTTTGAAAGTAACTTCCAAGTATGTTTCTTTGTCACATCCTAACAATTATTACATCTATTATGATACAACAATATAGGAAAGTGTGCTTGGTTGAGGGTGATACATATGCTGCTGCTAACTTATAGAGGTTTAAATGCATGCAACAGGATGAGAGCTATTGGCCACTACTGCCTCCTTTGCCATCATATGGGTATGGAAGAGAACGTCGTGGGCCGCGTTATGGAAGTTTAATCCATGGGCAAAATCTTAAGGATGTTGTCATAACAGGTAAAGTAGTAATATCTTATAAAAAAGCAGTAATGTACGAGTAGTATTTTATCATCCCTTCAGTTTTGAATTGGTGCTACCTTTTGTCACTTCTTACGAATTACAATAAATCACTATATGATTGATTATTTCCCAAGTTATCAGTGTGACTGTTAATACTGGTAAGGAGGACCCACTCCTCTTCAAGATTTGTACACATGCTAAGTTATTAAGTTTGTCAAAGGTTTCCAATGTTTCTTGTGTACAAACAGGGTTCAAAAGCTTAAACTAGTAGAACTTCTCCAAAAAAGTATGTACATTCCTCTTTCAGGCATGCTGTTCCACCACATGTTCTTTAGGTCTATCTCTGCTTTTAGCATCTGTTATTGAGTTAATTAGTTATATGTCTTGTTTTCCGATACTTGCAAGTTGCCTCTGCACATGTTTTCTCTTATAGCAAGTTAGCGACAAATTCTTCAACCGAAGTAGTGAAGTACATATTCAAATGTGATTCTGAAAAGGTGATTGAGAATAGTGCAAACCTTTCTTTGATTGTTTATAAACAATTGTGCAACAGGGCATAATGGTACCATTAATGGACAAGGCCGATCATGGTGGGAGAAATACCGCAAAAAACTTTTGAATCACACAAGGGGACCACTTCTTCAACTCATGTGGTCAAGAGACATTTACATTTCTGATGTTACATTTCGGGATTCTCCGTTCTGGACTCTTCACCCTTACGACTGCCAAAATGTTGTTATAAGAAATGTAACAATTCTGGCTCCATTGACTGAGGCCCCAAACACTGATGGAATAGACCCTGGTGAGTTCTCCTTATTTCCTATTCAACCATAATTGAATATCATTCTTCATGCCTTTCTTGATCACTATTGTTGCAACTGTAAGTTGGATGTTGGCCTTTTTTTCCCCGCATCATCAATTCTCATTTAAATGCTCACATTGACCTGCTCTGTAGGCATTCTATAGGAAGTGATGTACAGGAATATTTTCAAATGCTTACATATGCTCTATAAATTACTTTTTCTTCAAAAAGTTCAGTCGTGTAATATCAAGAATAGTTGTCAAGAGCTCTACAGGAAGTGTTGTATAGGAATACTTTTAATGCTTATATATGCTCTATAGAAATCGATTTTTCCTCAACAAGTTCACTCATGCAATATCAAGAATAGCAGTAAATAGCATAAATCTGCTCTATAAGTCTCATCCACAACTTATTTTCCTTCTATAAGTAATGCATTCGGGGCAAGTGTCTCAACATACCTAGGTCATGATTTATGTGCATGTACAGCAGATTTTACCCCTCACCTGTTGACTCTCCACACAAATGTTTCATTGACCGCCGCCACCACCACAACAATGAAATGGGTTAAGTAATGTGTCATCTCACTCTAGATACAGAATCCTAAGTCTGAAATGGGTCATCATTTCTGGGAAAGAGAGACTTGTGGGGTTGTGAACTGGATCACTTGATATATTTAATACAAAAATATTGAGCGGATGGATCTAATGTTGGCAGATTCATGCGTGGATATGGTGATAGAAGATAGTTATATAAGTGTTGGGGATGATGGAGTCGCAATCAAGAGTGGCTGGGATCAGTATGGAATTGCATATTCCCGGCCGTCTTCCAATATCACTATCCGTAACCTCATAGTGCGCTCAATGATTAGGTAACAATTGTTTCCATATCATATTAAATTACGTCAAGTATATACATTTCTTTTCCAATTACATGTTTGTATTACCTCTCTAGATCTGCCCACATAAAAAGATGCATAATCCACACTTCAATAAATTATGTACAACTTTGTCTCCATTTACTTAAGGTTGCAATTTTTTCTTAGTTTTCTCAATTTAATTGCTGGAGAGAAGTGTTCTTTTGAGTGTGCGTCTTTTTCAGTTTTTAAAGTCGACTGACTTGCTCATTATCAACAGTGCTGGAGTATCAATTGGGAGTGAAATGTCTGGTGGAGTGTCAAATATAATAGTGGAGAACCTCCTTATATGGAACTCAAAAAGAGGAATAAGAATTAAAACTAGCCCTGGCCGGGGTGGTCATATCCGACATGTTATCTACCGCAACCTGACCCTACAGAATGTTCGTGTGGGCATTGTAATTAAGACCGACTACAATGAGCATCCTGATGAAGGCTATGACCCAAATGCTCTTCCAGTTATTGAGGATATAAGCTTTACTGGTATTCGTGGGCAAGGAGTTAGAATTCCAGCTCGCATTTATGGGAGCGCTGAGATTCCTGTTCAGAATATTACTTTTCAGGACATGTCTGTAGGAATTACATACAAGAAGAAGCGTATCTTCCAATGTTCTTTTGTTCAAGGACGTGTTATTGGAAAAATCTTCCCTGCTCCATGTGAAAATCTTGATTGGTATGACGATGGAGGAAAACTACTTAGGCAATCAACAAAAAAGAATACAAAGGACTTGGATTACGATGGTTGAGACAAAGGTGTTTTATTCCTTCAACGAAAAATGTTGGTACAACAGCTGATGCTTGTTGCCAGCGACATTTGATCTTCTTGGTCCTTCAGTCCACAGTCAAATGCTGGGAGACTAGAGCATATGTTAAAACATATTTGCAGTTGTTACACTAAATTTGCGAGGATGAAAGAATACATGGACAGAGTACCCACCCATGGAGCTTTTAAGAGGCAAACTTTGCCTCAATCTCACCGGGGAGGTTATAGTTTGGTTTTCGAGGCTGCTACCAGTGTACAAAGCTCCAGTGCCCACAGTAATACCCAGGCTGGTTAGGCTTATCCCAAAATTCATCATGGTTTATTGCAAAAGATGAAGGTGGATGTCAATTCTTGGAGAGTCGGGATATGAATGCTCCCCATCTCAAATCATATTTTTTTCTATTTTGTCTGTTTAATCCTCTGGTAAATTTGTTAATGTTGGATTGTGGAAAACATAGTATAGGTAGTCTTTGTATATGAACTTCAGTTCCATAAAAATATGAGAGAACAAGTATAGGTGTAATACTCGTATTTTACTTTGTACTAATGGAAAATATTCTGCATCTCAAATTTTAGTTTGGATGGGTGGTTATTTCATGTGTTTCCCATAGGCATTCAATTCTCCATACCGACATGACAATTTAGCAGCAGTTGTGATATGAAATAGGAGGACGATTTTTACATTAAATTGAATTGATACATCAGCTCTCATCATATACATCCTCCAAAAGAAAAACAGAGGACCTCAACAATCATAATATATCAAATAACGGTTATATCTTAGACTATTTTTAGTTCTTTAAGCCATGCAGTATGTAATGGGCATGGATCTGGTTTCCCTTCTGCGATTGCCTTCTCAGAGAGTGAATAGAACCATCCGTTTCTCCATTTGAACTATACAAGGGATCGGACGAATGCAATGGTTAGAGCACATGATTCAAAATGTAATGTCAATTATGAAATCTACATTTCTTACCTCCTTGACAGCCGTTGGAAAGTGTGCAACTGCTCGTGAGTAAGCACAGAGCCTGTCCTCCATGGCATCCTCAAAAACAAGACCTTTTTCTGCAGCTGCTGCGGCCGCAAGCTCAGCAATCAGTTTTGACACCTGAAAGCAGCAAACCTAGTTAATAACGTCCTGACATCTACATCATCATCTGTACTAGCTGCAAACATTTAGAAAGCCAGTGAAGCATCCAACTTTCAGTTCCTCCTATTAATATGTAATAGTATGCTTGACAATGACCAAAAGCCACGTTAATTTGGAAAAAGGAGGGGGAAAAGGAAGAGGAAAGCAAAGAAATGAGTGATTCTGACACCCTGTCCAGATTAGGTAGCATTTTGCCTTTTTGCGTGGACAAGGGTGAGTCAATTTGGTAAAACTGGAACAAGAACTTTCACGAGTGCATTTAGCCCCCATCACCTACCATATATAGTTGGTCTAAACGGTGACACAGCATGGATTAGAAGTCCAAGAATTACTGTTTTTAATCCTATGAAGGAAAATAAGCTGAAAAGTGAATTAAAGTATCAGTAGTTCTTGAGCCACTCTATTACTTCATAAAAGGAGTCTCTACTTAGGCTATAGCAACAAAAGCAATATAAATCAGAGCGTGTTCTCTGCTCTCTCACTTGAAACAAGGTAGCTTCTTTTGATCTTTATTATTTATTTATTTTTTGAAACTAACAGTAGTCTCATTGGAGTTATGGTGTGAGGGTTGTTGATTATAACCTTTCAGAAGGCAATTAAAAATGGGTACTTATCAAAGGGTTTCATAGATGAATCACTCACCTCAGAGCGGTACTCTTTTTCAACAGCTCCTACTGTTGCTCCAGGATGGCGAGCTCCAACAAGCATGAAAGCACATATCCATATAAGCTTCTCCAGCATTTGCTTCTGAAAAGGCTCCTTATCAAGTACCTGGTATTCACAAAATGCAAAATGCATTATAGATCTGAGTAGCAGTCTATTGCAAGCTATTATGCAGTGCTGAAAGATGAATAATGCACTTTCCGGACCTTCTAAACTTGTACGAGGAAAATTGAGAAAGATATGCCATCTCTGAAGATTACAGTTGGTAAGGTAACAGTCAATTGAAATGATTTTACCGCACCTTTCAATTTGAATTGGCAAAGCAGTGTCTCCTTTTGGGTCACACAATTTATCCTTCATCTTTATGAAAATTAAAATACAAAGAAAGAGGTATACTATCAGTAGTATTTCGTATAGAACTGTTGAATAAGAAGCCACCAATGGAGGAAACTGAGTCTAGTTCATCAAGGAGGATAAAAACATTGAGGCTAATGTTAGACATGTATGTTGAAGTCTTCAAAATACAACACACTGAACTTAGACAAGACATCCCTATTCACGATAAACATGAACTCAAACATAATCTTCTAGCCAGCCTTCAATAGCTCAAACCTAAACTTTTCACTGCATGGTTTATAATATTATAAAGAGCAAATAATACCATGTGAAGTTCATTCTTTACCTTGCAAGAGAGTCCTCCAGTTTGCAATCTTGCAGCCACTGCAGATGCCCATTTCCCATAAGCCGCAGTCAATCCTTCTGGATTTGTATCAGTTTTCCCATCAGTTGGGGGTTCACCAAGCTTTGATACAGCAAAATATGCCAAAACTTGGTCTGCATCACCCAGGCCTTTACTTTGGAACCAAGGCTCTAGCATCCCATTCTGGAAAAATACCAAATCTGCTACATCAAGATTTATTACAGGGTCACATCATCCATTAAGACATAATTATGCTCAAACTACAGTTTAGGGGGAAATAAACTAACAGGAACTAATGCATTCTCTATTCATGCCAAAAATAAAATAATACTGTCTATACATGAGAAAATAGTAGAGTGACATATGACTGCTAAAATTTCAAACTGGAATGTCATTTCATACACAATCTTAACAGTAGACAGCAAATTATTCTTTGCAGTTTGTTTCTGCCTAAAGACCAAATTCAAGTCCAACGTCTGACGGCATAAAATTTCTGTTGTTTTAAACATGCCCATAACATTTGTATGACTACTACCTCGATTTGGTTTGCCATTTACCTAAAGGCTTGACATGACATTACAGCTCTTATATACTCAGTGATGAGTTAGAGCCAAACCCACCCACTATTTTACTAAGGCCGGAAAGAATACCCACCACTTTTGAATCTTGTGGTCTTAACTATGCAATAATTTAGAAAAAGATCATTTTTTTTAAACACTAAAAAGTAAATAACACAGTGTAATTGATGGGAAATTCCAGCATACCGCTCCAACGAGATTTAGGAGTAGCTTCAAGTACAGCTTCAAGATCATCATTCCTAGTGCAAACCAAGATTGGACCTACAAAATCACTAGGTACTGGTTCACCCCTTTTAACCAAAACATCATCTCCATTACCCAAATTTTGTAAAGCTCTTCCCACACGTCCACCTCCAACTATGATAGCAGGAGCAACCATGTTGCCTGAGGTGGAAATTGATGCTCTAATTTTGAAATTCTGGTTGATTCTTGAAATGGGTTTGTGCCAAAATGTTGAGCTCCCGCTAGAGAGAGTGACAGTGTTCATCATTGCTGCCTTCATGGTGGGCAATTTCTGGGGCCATGGTTTCTTGTGATACTTCCTATTAATGGGTCAAGAAGAGAGCCACTCGTTTTCACTTATGATCCAGAAAATTTTATCGCTTTATCAGTGGCAGTGGCGTAGGTGGTAGAAATTGGGATCCGGTTTGATGAAAATTCTAATCGGGTCGCTGGTTGTTGGGCTTGGTAGTGATCAGGCTTAGTGAGCTTTAAGGCCCAAATCAACTGTAAAGTTTGGACTTGTATACGCCACTTGTGAAGTTGTATCCAATTTTGAGATCAACCCTTTAAGTCATATTTATACCGCGTAAAAAAGTTATAAATTAAGCAACTTTCACATATAGCAAACATAAAAATCATATTTATATATTATAGCTATAGTTTGCATAATTGCGCTCCATAACAAATTTTATGTTTGCTATGGAGCTTTTGATTTGTATAATTCGCTAGATACGTCTAATTTTATACAAATTGTTCAATTTTGTATAAATTTATTTATACATTGTAATTTGTATAATAAGATCTGTATTTATATAATTATAAGTGTATAGAACGAAAATATATGTATTTATATTTGTATATACACTTTTCTCTCACTTTATACAAACACTAACACATTTTATATATTTGTATACCGAATGGGTAATTGTATACCGAAAATGGCTAATTGTATACCGAACCAGATGGCAAAAAAATGGGATGTTTGTTGCGAATTACAAATAAAATAAACAATGGCTATAACATTTAATTTGAATTAACAGTTTGTTATTTCATACAATTTTTCCTAAATTTATCTAGTTCGAAACAATTTCAAATATGTAAAGTCAAATGGAAACTATTTTTATAAAACTTTATGCACCTATCACTGAACTTATTTGTCAAAAATTCAACCATTTTTGTTTGAATTTCACGAAAAAATGCTTTAACTTTAATCATATAAAACCTTGCTATTTTATTTGAACTTCAAAAACCTCATGTCTAAAGTTATTACGAAGTAGGTAGATATACAAAAAAAAAAAAAAGAGAAGTAAAAGTTGGGTACATTGTTAAATAGAAGTGTATAAATAAGCCACTCCTTAAAATTACTTTTACTGTTTCAATTTATATGACCCAAATTTGATTAAAAAAGTAGTTTAAGAATAAAAGAAAAAAATTCTAAAACTAGTGATCTTAAATATAACATCTCATTTGTGTGTTATAATTTTGAAGTTTGTGATCATAAAATGACATAATATTTGATTATTTGTGTTGTTATAAAAAGTTTATCAAAGTTAAAACTCTCTGAGTTTAAAAAGCATATTTTTTTTAAAAAAAGTAAATTACAAAAAAATTGTATCATTCTTTTTCAAATAAACGCGTTTGAAATTATTGCACTTTTAATCTTTAATACAATTTCTTGATTTTTTTTTTCGATTAGGAGTCGTTTGGGTTGTGAAGGTTGATTCGGGCGTCATGCGGAAGCTTATAATTTGCAAATCATATGATAATAAATTAGATGACAAAAACTTAACTAAAAACATAATATTATTATATAAAACTAATATAAGAGAAAAATATTAAAACTATTGAGAGAATAAATCTCCCCATAAACTAAACTCTTAAACGACTACATTGTGGATTCTTGTTGTTCTTGTGTTAGAAGAAACAAACCTATATTTATAGAGTCCTAAAACCTTTCCTACTTGGGTTATGAAGGTTGATTAGGACGTCATGCGGAAGCTTACAATTTACAAATCATATAGTTGATAAATCAGATGACAAAAACTTATACTGAAAACATAATATTATTATATAAAAACTAATATAAGAGAAAAATATTAAAACTATTGAGAGAATAAA
>JAJOOS010026471.1:0-31967 GCA_029582725.1 Solanum chiquidenum
TATGGTATTTATATATCATTTCTTCTTTTTTTTCTCTTGCTCCCTTAGTCCCGATTTCCCCCTTTGATTATACTTATTGCTTATGGTCATTTTAATTGCTTCCACGACCAAGGACGTGTAATGATACGTTATGAGGCTTGCTTGGGGTCCCTTTGGGTTCCCCATTCGCCGGTCACGTCTAGGCCCTAGGCTTGGGTCGTGACACCAAAGAAGATTGTAAACTATAGCACACAAAAATTGGCAAAATATGAAGGCATGCCTGCTTCGTGGATCGTTTGTCCTTAAAAATGGGCCGGTTTAGATGCCAGGTCCAATCGGTTCCATATCTAAAGTCTTAACAGACGTCCATGAAAAATTTTGACATTTTTGACGTCGAAATTCTGGATCACTCAAAAAGATGGTGAACTATAGCATATGAAAATCGGCTAAATAAGGGGTATGGCTGCTTAAGGGCTCGTTTGACCTTGAAAATGGGCTGGTTTAGCTGTCAGGGCCAATCGACTCTATATCTAAGGTCTTAACTGAAGTACATGAAAAATATCGGCATTATTTACGTTAAAATTATGGATCACCAATTAAGATGGTGAACTATGCACACGACAATTAGCCAAATATGGGGTATGCTTTCTTCGGGGCTCATTTGACCTTGCAAATGGGTTAGTTTGGCCGTCAGGGCCAATCGGCTTAATAGCTAAAGTTTTAACTGACGTCCTTGAAAATTTTTGGCATTTTTGACGTCAAAATTCTGGATCACCAAAGAAGATTGTGAACTATAGCACACGAAAATTGGCAAAATATGAGGGGATGCCTGCTTCGGGGATCTTTTGACCTTAAAAATGGGCCGATTTAGACGCCAGGTCCAATCGGTTCCATATCTAAGGTCTTAACAGACGTCCATGAAAAATTTCAACATTTTTGACGTCGGAATTCTGGATCACTAAAAAAGATGGTGAACTATAGCACACAAAAATCGACAAAATAAGGGTATGCCTGCTCCGGGGCTCGTTTGACCTTGAAAATGGGCCGGTTTGGCCATTAGAGCCAATCGGCTCCATAGTTAAACTCTTAACTGACGTCCTTAGAAAATTTTGGCATTTTTGACATCAAAATTCCGGATCACAAAAAAAGATGGTGAACTATAGCACACGAAAATTGGCAAAATATGGGGTATGCCTGCTCCTAGGCTCATTTGACCTTGAAAATGGGCTGGTTTGGCCATCAGGGCCAACCAGTTCCATAACTAAGGTCTTAACAGATGTCCATGAAAAATTTCAATATTTTTGAGGTCAGAATTCCGAATCACCAAAATAATGGTGAACTATAGCACATGAAAATAGGCAAAATAGGGGGGTATGCCAGCCCCGAAGCTCGTTTGACCTTGATAATGGGCCGGTTTGCCTGTCAGAGCCAATCGAGTCCAAAGCTAAAGTCTTAATGGACGTCCATAAATTTTTTTGGCATTTTTGAAGTCGGAATTAAGGAACACCAATAAAGATGGTGTACTATAGCACACAAAAATTGGCAAAATAGGGGGTATGCATGCTCCAGGCTCGTTTGACTTTGAAAATGGGTCGGTTTTGCCGTCAGGGCCAATCAACTCAATAACTAATGCCTTAACGGACGTCTATGAAAATTTTGGCATTTTTGATGTTGGAATCCGTATCACCAAAAAAGATGGTTAACTATATCATAGGATAATTGACAAAACAGGGTGTATGCCTGCTCCGAGGATCATTTGACCTTGAAAATGGGCCGGTTTGGCCGTCAGGGACAACTGGATCCATAGCTAAGGTCTTAACGGACGTCCTTGAAATTTTTTGGCATTTTTGACATTGGAATTCTAGATCATTAAAAAAGATGGTGAAATATAGCACACGAAAATCGGCAAAATAAGGGGTATGGCTGCTTCGAGGCTCATTTGACCTTGAAAATGGGCCGGTTTAGCCGTAAGGGCCAACCGCCTCCATAGCTAAGGTCTTAACAGACATTAATGAAAAGTTTTAGCATTTTTTATGTTGGAATCTGGATGACCAAAAAATAAATGGACTATAGCACACGAAAATTGGCAAAATAGGGGGTATGCATGCTCCAGGGATCGTTAGACCTTAAAAATGGACCGGTTTGGCCATCAGGGCCATTCGGCTCCATATCTAAGGTGGTAACGGGAGTCTATGAAATTTTTTGACATTTTTGTCGTCAGAATTCTGGATCACCAAAAAAGATGGTGAACAATAGCTCACGAAAATTGGAAAAATAGGGGGTATGCCTGCTCCAGGCTCGTTTGACCTTGAAAATTGGCTGGTTTGGCCGTCAGGGACAATCGACTCCATAACTAATGGCTTAACGAACGTCCATGATAAATTTTGGCATTTTTTACGTCGGAATTCTGGATCACCAAAAAAGATGGTGAACTATGGCACACGAAAATCAGAAAAATAGGGGTATACCTGCTCAGAGACTCGTTTGACCTTGAAAATGGGCCGGTTTGCCGTCAGGGCCAACCGGCTCCATATTTTAGGTCTTAACGGACGTCCATGAATTTTTTTGACATTGTTACGTCGTAATTCTGGATCACCAAATAAGATGGTGAACTTTAGCACACAAAAATTTCAAAATAGGGGTATGACTGCTTCAGGGATTGTTTGACTTTGAAAATGGGCCAGTTTGGCCGTCAGGGTCAACCAGCTCTATAGCTAAGGTATTAACGGACGTCCATGAAATATTTTGGCATTTTTTTACGTCGAAATTTGGGATAACCAAAAAAGATGGTGAACTATAGAACATGAAAATTGGCAAAATAGGGGGGTATACCTGCTCCGAGACTCGTTTGACCTTAAAAATGGGCCGGTTTGGCCGTCCGGGCCAGCAGACTCCATAGCTAAGGTGTTAACGGAAGTCCATGAATTTTTTTAGCATTCTTAACGTTGGAATTCCATATCACCAAAAAAGAAGGTGAACTATATAGCATACGAAAATCAGCAAAATAGGGGGTATACCTGCTCCAGGGCTCGTTTGACCTTGAAAATGGGCCGGTTTAGCCATCAGGGACATTCAGCTCCATATCTAAGGTCTTAACGAACGTCCATAAAAAATTTCAGCATTTTTGACGTCAAAATTCTGGAAGCCCAAAAAAGATGATGAATTTTAGCACACGAAAATCGGTCTAATAAGGTGTATGCTTGCTGTGAGGCTCGTTTGACCTTGAAAATGGGCAAATTTGGCCGTCATGGCTAACCGACTCCATAGCTAAGATTTTAATGGACGTCCATGAAAAATTTCAGCATTTTTGACATCGGAATTCTGGATCACCAAAAAACACATGAACTATAGCACACGAAAATTAGTAAAATTGGGGGTATGCCTGCTCAGAGTAAAAAAAATAGACATAATGCTTTCTAGCTTTGTATTTTTTCCTTTCCATTGTTGATCTCTGTACTAGTTGAGTTATTCGTACCATGTCTTTTTAGTTTTGCTCATGACAATATAACCTCAGTTCTTGGGAGATTGTTTTTCTTTCACCTTGCTATTCGAGTTTACCTTTATTAATAATTCAATTGTAAAACTTGTATATTTTAGCTTCCTAGTATAAATTGCGTTGGTATATGTCTTGATTCAACTAACTTGGGATAGTCGAGTTCCATCACAATTAAAAGTTGTTTTATGTTCATTGATTGTCTTGATGAATGAAAGTGGTCAATATATATGATTTATTCATCACAATTAAATTTCCCTTAAGTGTTAAGGTCAATTATTTAATGTGGGAATTTATTTGGATATGAATTAAGGTCGCAAGAATACCCTAGCACCAAGTTGAGTTAAATACTTCCTTACCAATTGAGTTTTGATATATTCTACTTAGGTCAACTTCCAACACTAATTTCTCAATTCAGCAAAACAAATATGACATAAATGTAGTTTCACTATCATACATAGCCAACAAACAATTCTCAAACTGGATTGACGGTCGCAATAGTAACAACTTTTGTTAAAGAGATAATTAATCAAAGTCATTTTAGAAAGTGGTTGTCCAAAAGAGAATGTCTTCTCTCCCTACATTTTCTCCAGCTATCATGTCTATCTTCATATCAATCACCTTGTTGATGTCCCCTTCAGAACATCGATCTATATTTTGTCTAATGCGGTAAAATAATCCCCACAAGAAGGGCTTGATGTTCCTGTTTTACTCAAAAAATATATGTAAAAGGAAAATGACTGAGTTTTTGAAAAATTGATTAAACTTATGATTAAGAGAAATCGAATTTCCAAAAGAACAGAGTCGCCACTTAATTTTTTAGTAAAAATCAAGAAAAAACTATAAGGTTTTCAAAAGATTTAAACAGATAAAATCAATTGAAAATAAAAGGGTTCGAGTTCAAATGTACACTCCGAGAAGGTATTAGGCCCTCGGAATGCCCGCTAACTCGCGGTTGACCGACGATTTGACAAAAAATGATTTTTTTTGACTAATTTTAAAATTTTAACTTAATCAAAGAATTTATTTATTTAAAAAAGATAAAAATTTAACTAAGTAAAGAACTCACAACTTTGACTAATTTTGAAAAGTTTAACGAAGTAAAAGAACTCATTTGTTCTAACTAATTATTTTTAAATTTTTACTAAGTAGATAGACTCATTTTATTTTAAATTATTTATTTATTACTATTATTACTTTTATCATTTTTATTATTGTCATTTAACTATCTTAAGGGGAAATTAACCAAGGGACAATTTTTCTAAAGGGGAATAATTTAAGTGACGAGACAAATAATAAAGTAAGAGCTAAGTAATAAAATATATATATATACTTTAATTTAAATATATATAAAAATAGTGAAATGACTATCTTTGAGAATTAATTAAATTCAACCATAAAAAAATTAAATAAAACGTTAATCAATCAACAAATAGACAAACAAATAAATTAAGAGGGATATATTGAATTTGGGCTTTTGCCCAAAATTTCCAAATCTGCAAAAAAAAAAATGGAGTGATAATTCATTGGGCTTTGGCCCATTTTCGTGCCATTTGGGCCTGCTGAAAATGGCTTAAGGCTTTTGGGCCTATTCTCCCTTTAGAAAATCTGCGTATACATTTTTATGTATACCGCCATATACGAGCCGTATCCAACCCGTTTTGGGCCTTCCGAAACCTGTATTTTATTTGCACTTTATGTTCCCGCCCTTCTCAATCTGTATTTCTACATTTTAAACCAGTATACCATATTTTCCAACTGTATACCAGTGTATACAGTGGGTATATCAGCTCGTTTTTAGGCTTTTCAGGACAGTATTTTGCTTCCAATTTTCCAGCAATGACTACGGCTGACTCAGGGCCAAACTCAACGATATGCAAAGGATGAGTCCAAACGGACTCGGATTGACGAGTTCATGCCAAAGAGGAGAGTAAAGGAGATCAGTGAGACGATTCAATTTTTAAACGATAGTGAATAAACCAAATATAGAGCTAAGCAAAATTATACAATGTATATATTATTCCAAAACACAAGATAGGCAAGCGTCAAATAAAATACTCATTTAGCTATTGAAGACCCTTTGAACCAACAAAAATAAATAAATAGCTAAATCATAAAATATATATGTATATTGAACACAAGCTAAACCTCAATTTTTTCATATTCAACTAGGAAGAAATAATTTATAGCCTTCATGATATCAAACATGCTTCCATGCATATCTCTAATAGAATATGAAAGAAATAAACTTATACTCATACAACGTGAACAATGAAGCTACAACCATGGCTCTTTTGACATTGATTTCTTTTTACATAGCCGACACATAATATATTATTTTATTTTAAAAAAAATAAAATAAAAGGAGAAAAGAAACGAAAATAAAATAAAAATAAATAAATAAAAAATTATACACTAACAGAGGGTTAACAGAAAGGGCTTAAGCTCAAGTTCATATATAGCTACAAGTAGGGAAATCACATGCAATAATTAATTCCTAATGATGCCAAAATGGAAGCTGTATTCTTTAGATATACTTTTACATAACAATACACGAGCTGTAATCTTCATAATATAAGGACACCAAATTAACTAATAACCAAAATTGATTTCATATTAAACTAAAACGGAACCATTTTTTAATTCACAATGTCTAAAATGTAAAATATTTGAATGTCAAATAAGACACATCTAGCAACTGACAACTTTTGAAACCAGCTAAAAATAGATTAAAACAATAACATCTTTCTTAAGCTTAAGACAAACTAAAAAAAAAAGCTTTGAGTTTTATATAACTATTTTAACTACAAAAAAAAAGAAAAAAAAACATAACCAACATATCTCTTAAAAAAAAAGAAAAAAAAAGAGCTTCTACCGAGGGATTAAAAAATAAAATAAAATAGTAAGTTGTAAAACTTGAAACAAAAATAAACTGATTTCCGCATTATAAACCCAACCTAAATCAGAACAAGCACAAATATGTACATGTATCAAACAAAATACCAAATGTTTTCCATATAACTTGGGTCACAGTTAACTTAAGAAAGAATCACTTTGGACATACAAATTTCTTAGAATATTTATTTAATCGCAATGACGAAACGGAGATAGAGAGGGGAATGTTACCTTTTTTCGGACAGCGACTGGAATCGACGAGCTTGACTACGAAGCAACTTCCACACCACGATGACTCGGTGAACTTTCGTGAACAGAGAAAATGGACAAAGACTCGAGCAGAGCTTGCAACTCTCGGCCTCTCTGCCTCTGAGAGCTATTCTCAAATATTTATGTATAAATATTTATAGTTAATAATTCACTCTGTTTTCTCTCAAATTGCAACTGATTCCTCTCAATATTTTTTCTCAAAAATCTCCTCCTTTTTCATATGAAGAGAGGGCAGCCTTTATAGAATGAAAAGTTAGGGCAGAAAATTGGGGGGAAACGGATGAAATTCGGGTAGGGAAGGGTACATTCGAAATTCAAAAACCATAAATTTCTTGCACCATTTGGAACAAACCTCTTTTTTCTCTGAAATTAGACCCATTCCGGAAGAGGAAAGGGGAGATAGACGGGTGAGATCAGTTCCATCGTCCTTGGGGTGCAACGTGTCTCGATCTCGCGGCCCCCAGGACGGAAACGCGTGCTTTTCGTCTGCTGCTGTGTGTGCAGTGTTGTGAACGTTGGAGTTCGTTGTCGTTTTGCTGTATTCATGAAAGAGAAGGAGGAGGCTGCTGGGTTTAATTAGGATTGGGAATTTGGGCCGGGTATGGGGTTGAAAAATGGAGTGGGCTGGGAATTAATTTGTGGGCTGAGAGAATGAGAGGTGTTGGGCTGATGGGAATGGAAGGGCTGCTGGAAATTCAAAGGAAGGCCCAAAACTTGGTCATCTAAGATGAGTGTAGAGTAAAAAATTAAATCGGTTAGATTTCGGATTTTAAGAAATAGCCAAATTGAGTTGAATTAACAAATTCGGCTAAAACCTAAATAAGGCGAACTAATATAAATTAATTAATGAGCTTCTTAATGTTAACGAAATAAAATAATTAAATTCGATTATAAACTAATTAACTTAAAACTATAGCCATAACTTAAATAACGTAACTTAATAAAATGCACTTCTCAAATCAACCAAAATAACGTAAAATAAGAATAATTAAAGTAATAAACTAAATAAATTTTAAGTATTCCTTAAACCAAAATTAACTTAATTGAATATTTAATTAAAACAAACTCTTTTTGAGACGATTTTTGAATATATATAAAATATACTAATTTACATACATAATTATGTAAAACATATATACTATCTAAAAATTATAAAAAGTGACAAAACTATTTAAAATAACTTGAAAAAAATATTTTGAATTTTATAAAGTCACTTATTTCAAATTGTTTGGAATTTTAAGAAGCTCAAAAATTAATCGTTATCGGGGAGGGTCAAAATTGGGTGTCAACAGTTCCATTCAAGAAGAATATCCACAAGGTGAAAGATAGCTCTACAAGTATAAGAAAAGAATATAGAGATTATAGACATACTTTGAGAATCACTGCACAGGGTTGTAGATGCAAGTATAAGAATATAGAGATTATAAATGATGTTGAGCTGCTTATACTTGCATCTACAACCCTGTGAAGTGTTTCTCAAAGTACGTCTATAATCTTTATATTCTTTTCTTATACTTGTATATCTATCTTTCACTTTGTGCATGGTGTTGTGGAATGGAACAACAAGCACTTCTTGTGGGGATTATTTTACCGCATGAGACAAGACATACATGATTGTGCTGAAGGGGCAGCAACAAAGTAATTGATATGGAGATAGACATGACATATGGAGAAAATGTAAGAAGGCTAGACATTGTTTTCTCGAAAACTACTTTCTAAAGTGGCTTTGATTATTTAGCTCTTTAACATAAAATTTTACTGCTGCTATCTGCAATCTAGTTTATGAATTGTTTGTTGGCTATGTATGATAATGCAACCATATTCATGGCATATATGTTTGGCTGACTTGAGTAATTTTTGTTCAGATTTTGTTTTTATCTCAAGAAAATAGACGTAATGCTTTATAGCTTTATGTTTTTGCATTTGTATTGTTGATCTCTTTACTAGTTGAGTTATTTGTACAATGTCTTTTAGTTTTTCTCACGACAATGTAACAATAGTTCTTGGGAGATTGGTTTTCTTCCACATTGTTAATCAACTTTAGTTTTATTAATAATTCAACTGTTAAACTTGTATTTTTAGCTTCCTAGTATAAATTGGGTTGATATACGTCTTGATTCAACTGACTTGGGATAGTCGAGTGCCATCACATTTAAAAATTGTTTTGTTGTCTTGATGACTAAAAGTGGTCAATACATATGATTTATTCATCATGTGGAATTGTTGATTAAGAAACTCACACGCATAAGAAGAGGGGTTGTGTGGATAGTGTAACACCCTGAAAATTTCTAAGATAAGACCTGAACCGGTCTTCATTTGCGTATAAGGTCGTATCACATGATTCTTTAATTGTTCTTACATGTTAAGGTCAATTATTTAATGTGGGATTAGATGCTGAGATGAATTAAGGTCACAAGAATCCCTTAGCACAAAATTGAGTTGAAATCTTCCTTTTCGATTGAGTTTTGATATATGATTCTACTTAGGTCAACTTCAAATAATCATATATCTAAGCATATGATGTATTACATGGTCTATGATCTATCAAATTAAATTTCTATGATTTTTCTTTTCAACTCCACCAAGTTTGCCTTATTTAGAGTTCGGAATAAAAAGTTATGACCGTTTAACAAAGACTACCACAACAAAGTTTTCAAAGTCAGTAACTAAGGACCTGATCTATGGGTCATGCATCAAAGAAAAACTCGTTCTGTGTTCACTCATCCAAAAAAAAGTTTTGGAAGTCATTTTTAGGGTCCAATTCTCACGAACCTAGTTATGGGTCGTAGAAGTATCTATGGGCCGTAGTTTGGGTATGTAGAATGAAGTTTTGAATCTCAAAATTTCAATGTATCTTCAATAGATGGGATCTACGGTCCATAGATCAAACCACAGATCGTAGATGGATTCGTGGAAGGTTTTTGACAATTTTATTTTATGGGGGTTTCCTTTGTATTTTTCCACTTTTCCTAAGTCTAAACCATGACATTGCGCAAACTTTGTGATCATCACATCTAAACTTTTCACACTCAACTTTGTTCCTACACTCTTAACTGCCTCAAATTCAGTAACCACCTTAAGCAAGGCAGAAGATAGGATCTTCAAGCATCTTGTTCAAGTTTCTTCAATAACTTTGTTCTTTGATGTATGTAAGGCTATTCATAGTATTGGACTACGTTCGTCCTCACACCCTACATCTAAATTCAGTCAGTAAAGAGATTAATCTTGGGTTCTACCCAAAGTTCCATGAATTATGAGTTTGGTTTGTGTTATGTATTTTGTATTCTGGTTTTCTTAACTACTGAGATTATGATACTCAATGCATTTCTATTCTTCAGTTGTTGTTCATGCTTATATTATCACATGAACCCTAGTCATTGAGATTTTGTTGAAAACTTTTGTGTAAGTATTTCCATACATTGATTTTAGAATTAAAAGTGAGTCCAAGTATTTATCTATCTATATATATATCTTCTATACTACCTTAAAAGCATGAACTTCCTAATTGAATGTTAAATTACTATAATACCTCAACTTAAAAGCACTCCCTTACTTGAATGTTAAAGTACTATAATACCCCCATCTTAAAAACAGAGACCTTTTCACATTAATGGGTAGTCACATTTTCGAAGGTTTGTGACTTTTTGATGAGTTATGATTTTTTTGAAGGATTGCGACTTATCTAATAAAGCACTATAAACACCTTTTCATACTATCTTTTGTTGTATATAAATAGAGAGGTTTTCTCACACTTTTAAACTACACATTTTGTAAGTTTTCTATTCGTATTTTTAAACAAGAAAAATTGTGAGAGTAGTTCAATTATGCAATTATAATTATTTTTGTGGGTAAACTAGATAGATCAACAAATATTGATGCCACAAGGAGAATATAATTACTCAATCTCAAACTAGAAGACTATCTAGATAATTAACATGTTCTCATTTTGATAGTCATAAATATACTTTTGCAGCAACTTCAACTTGACCAGAATTTAAATGATTTTCTGTTGCACAAACTACAACTTGGTGTTCACATTGTGCAAAGTCTCAAGCTGTTAAAGAAAAATGATTTGACCAAAATTTTGTATGAAGTCCTAACTAGATTTAATAGGTACTCATCAGTTTCAAATTTATTTTTTGTACTTTATTTTTATTCAGTTTAGTATATATATAGAATGTTCTTTTTTTTTCTAGGGTTGGGGGCACATCTTTAAGACTACAAACTTAAAAGACATTTTTATATATTCTACATATCCTTAAATTAAAAGTATTTTTTGTTTTTTAAAATTTCATATCAAATTAAAATTAAACAAATCTATATCTATCTTCTTTTTTTTATCTATTCTACTTTAAAAGAATGAAATGCCTAGGTTAAATATTAAATTATAATAAAACCCCAAACTTAAAACACCAAATTTAGTGTATCTTCTATAATTTATATTGTATTAAATTTATTTATTTATATTATAGTAAAAACAAGCACGTTTTCACATTGAAGGGTTGTGACATTTTCAAAGTCTTATAACTTTTCCGATGAATTGTAACCTTTTAGAAGGGCTGTGACTTTTTACAGGGTTGCAACTTTTTGGAAGAGTTGTGATTTTTTCAAATGGTTGTGACTTTTTCAAAGAGTTATTACATTTTTGATGAGTTGTGACCTTTTAGAAGGGTTGTGACTTTTTTATAAGGGACAATAAGCATTCCTTCATCCACTACCCTTTCTTGGCTATAAAAAGAGGGGTTTCCTCAAATTTTTGAACTACAATTTTATAAAGTTTTTCATTGTTCTTCTTCTTCTTCATAAAATACCCAATTTACTATATTTTCTATATTTTATATTATATTATATTTATTTATATTATAATACATTATATTTAAAGAAGACATTATTTCACATTGAATGATTACGATTTTTTCCAAGAGTTGTGACTTTTTTGTTGAGTTTTGACATTTCCAAAGAGTGGTGACTTTTATGATAAGAAACCATATGCACATGCTCATACCAGCCTTTGTTAAATATAAATGGAGGGGTTTCCTCACATTTTTAGGCTATGTTTTTTTTTTATGTTTTCTATTCTCCTCTTCTTAAAAACTCAAGTTTGATATACAGACGTTGACGATCTCAATGTTAAGTGAAATTTGAACACTTCCTATCATCAATGCTAAATTATATAATACTCCAACTAAAAACATCCAATTTAGTGCATGTTCTATATTTTATATCAATATTTATTTATATTATATTATATTAAAAGTAAGAACTCCAAAAATACAATAATAACTAAATAACTCACTATGGGGGAGGGAGGAGGAAGTATATTGAAGAGGTGTAACTAAGAGATCTTAAGAGTGACTAACTTTCAATAGTAATCATAAGAAAGTTTATATCCACTATTCATAGAAACTTATACTTTATCATTCATTTTGTAATTGCTTACTTAAATTTATTCAATTTTTTATATTCACATTATTTAAAAAAAAAGTGGTGTACATGATTTGATATTCACGTGCAACGCACGTGCGTCAAAACTAGTATTTTTAAACATCATTTGAGAAGAGTTTTAAAGGAACACTAATGGTTCAAAATTTATTATTTTGCATTGAGAAAAAATAAGTACAATTTTGAGAAAAACATAAATGGTTTTCTAGAGCATTTCATTTAGTAAAGTAGAGCTAATTTATCCCTCAAAGAGGGCCTTTTATGTATTAACTCAATCTAGTGAGTAATATTATATAAGTATTATTGCATCTATACTGTGAGTAGTACTGAGCAACGATTTTGTTAAGAGTTGAGATAATTCAAACCCCATAACCTAAGCAGGTGTAGATAGGATCGTACCGGA
This sequence comes from Solanum chiquidenum, assembly GCA_029582725.1. NCBI lineage: Eukaryota > Viridiplantae > Streptophyta > Magnoliopsida > Solanales > Solanaceae > Solanum > Solanum chiquidenum. The sequence goes on from JAJOOS010026471.1 coordinate 12,483, forward strand.
ATTTGGACGACTCCTCATTTGCCTAAAGAAGGCTCTTTAGTGGATCCATAAGTTTAGTTGCATTCTATACCCGGCAAAGTATAGGACGATTATGACAACGTGGGGTGAGACGTTGTATCATCATAAGGCTCATAGTGATGGTTGTCGGTTAGAGAAACTCCCCAACAAAGTAAATTTTTTATTTCAGTATTCACTATTATTGCATACCTATTTGTAAAGTTTTTAATGATTTCATTTCACATTTATGTTTTACTTCAGATGAGTTATTTTCAATCTTTCGTTGAGTTCAATTACTTGTTTCATTCAACTTTATTACATACCATACATTTCATGTATTGACGTAATTTGGCAATGTATGGATTTATGATGCATTTTCATTTACCCTTAATAGAGACGTTTACTAAGATCTCTTTTATCCGTAGTCGGTGAGAACTCCTTACTTCTGAAGGGCGGCTCCAATTTACTTAGTTCAATTTATTTAATATTTTTAGTCATTGTTAGTTGAATAGTCAGGTAGTCGTGAGTCTTGTCTTGAAACCTATCTTCATTTAGTATAGGCTTCATAGATAGAAAAAGTTAGTGAGTCAGTTCAGTTTTGAGCATTCAGAAGTTTTAAACATTTTTATTATTATTAACATTATTTATATTAAGATTTATTTTAGACTTTTGCGGGAGATATCTTTTATTGATTTTAAAATTTTATTTTATAAGGTTTCTGCATTTATATGTATAGTTTTCCGCTCAGTAGTCAGGTCAAGGATTTTCTTGGGACCGGCAATGATTCTAAGTGTCGGTCGCGTCCAAGGTGTAGGCTTGAGGCCTAAGTGATGGTAAGTACTACATCTCTAATCTTAAGGTTATGAGTTAGAAAACTTTATGATGAACATTATTTAGTGGCTGTTTTTACCAATTACTTGTTGCCGAACTTAGTGTTAGAAGAGGATGAAATTAAAACACATAATATTTTAACTGAAATATCCACAACGGTTTAATGGTGTAAAAATAAAGACCTAAAAACCCCGCAACGGGAAGTAAAAATTTACACAAATTAAGTTCAGTAAATTAAAAGAAAAATAAACATTATCAACATAAGGATTTCAAGGGTCACATTACATATACCAACTACAGAGGACTCAAAGAACTACTATCTTTAGACCTCAAAATAGATGGGAAGGAAAAAACAAGTTCAAAACAATTATAGTAATAGCATCACATGCATATATAGGCATATGCAAATTTTATGCTCATACAATTTCAACATAAGTCCCCACAAATATCCTATAGTACAGAAAAGTGAAAATGTTTTCTTATTTTTCTTAAAATAATGCAAGTGCAGTGAAATACCACCATGGCTTATATTTGTGTTCATGCCAGCACCCGATGGACCAAACCGTAGTTGACACCTCCTAATACCCCCGGATTTGTCACGTAAGGAGATCCACCCATGTTGGTTGTGGTTGAAGGTATTTGCATGGTGGAGCCCGTAGTCGTTGGCGTGGCGCTACTAAATAAAGAAGTAACTTGTCAAAGGTTAAATAGAAGGAAAAGATATACTAATGGAAAGTGTAGTCTAGATTTTAAAGCAAAGTAAGCTAGTAATTTGTACCTCTTTATTTCAATCAATCACTATAACATTATTCATATAAAAGTTATGTCTATAACTTATATAGCAGAAGCCACAAAATTATAACTAACTCTTTTGAAGTGCTATTTGAATTTGATGTAACACAAGAAACAGAATAGCTAGCCATCGAGATACAGTTTTGGTTGAACCAAATAACTTTGGTTCAAACTTTATGTTTGTCTTATTTACACGTCAAACATTTTAAAATTTTTAATCGTAAGTTTCTAATACGAACAATTATTTTTTTGTGTCTTAATACTCCCGGTTGCAAGGTTATTTCTATGGTTGGATCTTGGTTGTTGCTTATGTGTGACAATGCCTCTGCTACTAAATTCTCTACTCTTTTATTGTAATGGATTTAAAAAAGGGCAAGTGACATTGCTATTTACTTTTATCAATTAGCGATTCCAAATGATGAATTTTGCATATTTATTTTTATATTGAATATATAAATATGTGTGCGTTTAGTATATAAATTATAAAATTTAAATATAAATTAACGAGATGCTTATTTTTTATAATAAAAAATTACTATTTATTAAAAAGGTTTCATGCGATATTGATTACTAATTTTTATTTATTAATTATAATTATTTTTATTAAATAACAATCTATTCCAATTCTTTTCGATTAATTTAAATTATATCCATTGTTATTTAATTTCTAGTCAAAACTTATACGATTTCTGTTAGTTTACCAGAATTGAGCAGAATATGCCCTGAATTCAAATCCCAAACTCAACGATCAAACTCAACTATTCATATGATCAAATCAGACGGTTAAGATTAAAAGAGTATTTGGATTGGCCTAAAAGTTGGTCAAACCTATTTTTAGGTCAGTTTTTTACTTCTGAAAATGTTTGATAAAGATAAAAATAACTTAAACCAAGTTGAAATGTTTTAAATCAAATTCGGAAGTGTTTGGCAATGTTAAAAATAACTTAAAATAAGTTTAAATATTAAAACAAGTTAAAAAAGAAAAATTGGCCTCCCCCTACTTTTCATTGTTTGAATTAAAAGTCTTTTAAGTTTGACTTTTTATTTTTAACTTAAACTATTTTTAAGCCAATTAAAACAGGCTCTAAATCTCATTCACTTTCCTATTTTTACCTAGGGGTGGACATGGTATGCTATTGAAAAGTTTGGTTTGTTAGTTTGGATTTACAGTTTTAAAAATACTATACCATTATTATACCAAATTAATTATGTACGGATTAGTATTTTAAAGTTTGATTTTGATATTTTACGGTACAGTAAATCGATTGCGATAGTTTGGTGAACTTTAACTTACATATATTTGGTATAATAAAAAATTATGACTTTGACTTTCCAAAAACGTTTGAAATATGTCATGTTAATACCTTACACATGTAAACATATCTAAAATAAAGTATAAATAATTTTATTTGTTAATCAATCATCCAAAAAGAACATTTAAATAAATATAAAATAATCAAAATTTCAACATCTAAATAATTAGTTACTATTTTATATATTTGGTAGTATTATATAGTTACATATATATGAATTTTTAAAAATCATTCCAAATATCATAATTTCTAAATCATGATGTTAAAATATTTGAATTCAATATAACATATATCCTAACTCCCTAATCTCCCTCATTTTCTAAGATTAGCAGCCCAAAAGATCTGCAACACCTCTCAACTCCACCCACTTCTCACTTTTTCGACATGAACAAGCCAAAGGTCGCACTTGTTCCACCACCAGCGGCTGTGGCCAGAACTATGAGAACCTACCACTCTTCACACTTCTCTCCGCGAGAGCAACTAGACGACCACCGCGCACCACCAAACACCTCTCCTCACCTTCTCTCTTCCTCCGTCTCTTTCTTTCCCTAGCCGCCGCCTCAATCTCCGGTGAAACAAGTGTCTCACCACTCTCCCAATATCTCTCCCTCCTCCTCCTATTCTCTTATCCGTCGTCCCATTATCTCTGCCTGCTGTCCGGAATCACCAAAAACCCAACGCTGCCTCTCGTCCAGCGAGTCTCGAGGATGCCCCAACGAAGATTTTCGTGTAAATATCCATGACATCTCAATAGTGAAGCTTTCATTTTATTCTTTATTCATAGTATGTATCAAAAAAAAAGTTTACATGTTGGCTCTGGTATGTTCCTTTGAGTAGTCATGTTGGCGCAAATTTTGTGTGAATTTTTTTTAACACGTATCCATTTACATTTCTTTCTGCTAGAACATATCTATATGTTGCAAAGTCTCTGTTTGTTGTGAATTTCGTGAGAATTGATTGATGTTGCAGATTTTGTGTGAAATATGAATTAATTTTTTTTTCTTGATCACTGCCAGATTCCACGTTAAAAGGCGTCCGAAGTTTGTATCACTAATGTTCTGACTTGTTTTCTTCTTTAGTGTCTTTATCTTAGTTTCCAAGTTCATAAAATATTTCTGAAATTTTCGCTCTCTGCCCGGTTACTTTTAGCTATTTGGTCCAACCATGCGTAAGAATTAAGAAAACTTCTTAATTTGTGCGACATTGGAAATTGGATGGTGATAGCTCTTATTTCTTGAATGTGTTAAGTTTGATATTGGTATTTTTGTTTGTAATCAACCTTCTAAATTCATTCTCATAAAGATACTCAAAATGTTTGTTCTCGTGTGGTTAAAAGCTTATTGTTTCTCGACCCTAATTTAAATCATCTAATTGTTTCTTGACTCTAATTCTAAACTATCTTGCTTTTCATAACATGAGAAAAATCTCAAGCATCACATGATCTTGTATCTATTGACTTGTTTCACTCTGCAGTTGCCGATGGACAGTTGCTATGTGTTGCTTGTAACTATTGTATTTTACTCTAAATAGTTAATGTATTTGAGGCTGATCTGCTACAATTTTTTGACTATTTGCTGCTGCGATTTGAGGTCATTTTGCCGCTGCATTCCTGGCTATTTACAGCTGCATTATGGGGCATAAGCTACTTTATTTTGGGACCATTTGTTGCTGCAATTTGAAGCTTATTTTTTCTACGTTTTGGGTCTATTTGCTGCTGCAGTTTGAGGCCATTTTGTCATTGAATTTTTGGGTCATTTACCGCTGCATTTTCGGGACCACTTTCTGCTGTATTTCGAGCCTAATTCCTGCTACATTTTAGGCAAAAGTGCTGCCTTTTTGGTCAATTAGTTTTAGGCAAAAGTGCTGCTACATTCTTTATGTTGTTACACTGATTTGAATGATTGTCCCTCACTTTGAGACCTTCGGAAACTAGGAAATGAAGTAATATCAAAAATAAAATTGTGAATAATATTGTAATGAATTTAGATGCCATCAGATAGTGATTAGTGACAAAATATTTTATCCTTAAAGGATTAACTTTTAGTGACGACTACATTATATCTTTTAAGACTATTAAATTTTCGTCATAAAAAAGTATGATATTTAGTGACAAGAATAATATTTGTCCTGAAATTGTGATTGCTTGCTTATTACCTACAAATTAACTTTATTTGTTTTGTCAGTAAAGATAATATTTTTAATGACGATAGTATCATTTTCAACTACAAAATTGTAAAAATAAAATAAAATTGTCACTAATTTATATATTTCGGGACAAAAAGGAATATGCATGTAAAAGATTGTTTTTAGTGACAAAATAATTTTTTTTCATATAACATTAGAGACAAATAATGTCGTCACTGATTAAACTAAATAGTTAGTGACACACTATTTTTGTCGGTTTATTATTTCTATGACAAACAAGTTCGTCATCAATACTATACATTTGGGGGAAAAAAGTAATTTCCGTAGCTAATACAACTCTATTTAGTGATGAAACACTAACTTGTCTATGTATAAATTTAGTGACCCATGCTTTATGGACGAATGATTGACAAATTATTTTTTGTCACTAAAGATTTTTTGTGAGAAAAATTGAGTTTTATGTGACAAAATTATTTGTCACTAATAATCAAATTTGTTGTAGTAATATGTGACAAGTTAGTCGGTGTAGGGAGAAATGATAAACTAAGGGTGAAGTTATTCATCTGAAGTTTGTCTAGAGAAGCATTGACCTGGAATTCGCATCAGGACCCTCGCAAATGGCGTGACTGGGAGGAAATGGCTGAAGATTTCATGACTCATTTCAGATTCAATACTGAAATTAGAGCTGACAGATTCTGATTGGCCAACATACAGAAGAAGCCATCTGAGAATTTTCTAGAGTACGCACGACGTTGGAGAACTGAAGTTGCAAGGGTGCAATCATCACTAGATGAGAGTGAGCTCTCAAAGAATTTTATTCGAACTCAAGAAGGTATCTACTTTAAAAAACTGATATCAATGATGGGTCAGAAGTTGACATAATTTGTCAAATCTGGGAAAATTGAGTCTATGGTTGCATCGCAAGATGCAGGTAGGGCCATACAATCGAGTGTCATTGGCGGCATCAAGAACAAAAGGTATGATGTTTCAACTGTCATTTACCAATAGGGAGGACCATCCCACTTATACCCCAACAACACTATAATCCACCCCAAGCACTAGCACACCAAAATCCACCAAGACCATATGTCCCTATCCAAGCACCAATCCACAAAAATAGACTAGTATACGCACCAAGACCACGTCAAAATATCAAAGCTAGAAAGGATTGTTCTTACACACCCATTATAGAGCCTTATGCCCAATTTTTTGAGAGGTTGAGGACAACATGAGTGCTGCAACAAGTTGAAGGAAAACTTCCTGATCCAATCTCCCGCAACTGCAATGGAAACAAGTGATACACTTATCACTTGGGAATCCAAGGACACAACACAGAAGATTGATATAGTTTGAAGAACCAGATCGAGTCTTTGATCAAGAGAGGAGTAATCAAATGTACTCCAACACCTCCCAATGTAAACAATAACCCCTTGCCAAACCACGAGAATCGAAAAGTCAACATGGTTACTCTAAATGACGAATATGAGGGTCCCCGACTATCCAAACATATATGAAGCAGAAGCCATGACATCTTCGCCGCAACCTATTATCACTGTTAAATTAAGGGAACTCTGACTATTCAAACATACCCCCTGAGAGTTGTAGTGAGCACTCTAATCACTAGAAATCCTGATTATGACTCCCATGCAAACCCATGGGACTATCGAGTAGGCGCCAAGGGCAAGATGATAGACACTGTCGTGGTTCAATGGATGACTAGATAGGGAAGTATTATTCTATCACGACCTAGGGTTAATCCTAGAAGTAACACGACGTACTTGACCCTGAAGGGGTCGCATACAAGCCTCATATCTTTCATGAACATTAAACCATAGGAAAATAGTACAGAATTTAAAACTTTTCTTTACAATCGAAGTCTCTTATAAAATGGAAGAGAATTTATGACACTATGTCTCAAACCATACTTGGAATAAAATTCTTTAATACAAACTTAGGGACACGGCCCTTACAAAAGTCTAAAAACATAAAAGAAAGACAATAAAGGACATGTGGTCAAGCCCTCGAATACAATGAGGACTCACCAATCTTCTTCTTCTTGATCTCCTATGAACCTAGCCACGAGGATGGAATCCAATATCTCCAAAGCCTACACTTGGTGAAAAATGTAGAAAGATGGGATTAGCACAAAAGTACTAAGTATGGAAGCCATGCACAAAAACCATTAAAACATGCATGAAAAGGGACATTTCATTTGAGATCATGCTATATGTCATTTTTGAACATCATCTTTGAAATAGTTGGAGAATTCAACCCATAAGGCAACTCACACACATTTAATCATAACATGAGAGATATCATTATAATAACAAGCATAGACTCCAACATCAACATGATACACATCCCAATCTTCACAACACATAGCCTCCAATCACAAAGTAATACAAAGTCAAATACCAAGATCATCTCATCATTAAGTAATCATCACATAAACAACCCCTAAGAAACACTTGTGCAAAGTATGGTAACTAACATGCATTTACATTGTACAACACAAGCCAAAATCACATTCATTCTCATTTCATAGTAAAGCCATTACCTTGGTAACCCCTAAAGAACACTTGTGCAATGTGTGGTTAGCATCCCATAATACCAACCCTACTAAGTACTCCTTTGAATCTACCTTAGTCATGCACTTCATCTTTAGACCTCATTATAATCAATAGTCACAAATAAGGAAATAGTCATGTACATTACTTGAATTATAAGGAGAGTCATTCATAACAACCATCCATTCAATATACATGCATACATTCAAATCTCATTATAACACAAAGGAACCATCCCATGACATCCCACTAAGTCTATTTGTGCAATGTAAAAGTGAAGTCCCATACCCCCACTCCTACTTAGTAAAACTCATTAAGAAGTCATAGTATAGTTCATGTCTCATTCATTATCTTTATTATATAGGGAAAAGTTTCCATAACCGACATAGACCATGTGAGCTACATGGAATCCGATGTCGTATAACCCCACACCGAAGAAGGTGTTCTACTTGCCTAAGGTAGAACTAAATATATAGCTATAAGGTGGATCCACTAGCTAATGTCCTATCTTGGCACATAGTTATGGGCTAGGGAGATTGCTTCTAGAAACCAGCCCTTTGCATTAGCAGAGGGGCTTCCATCTCATGATTTCACAAAGATGATCCAACCTCTTGCATTAACGGAATGGCTTTTACCTCATTGACCATATTCACTCGGTGCTAAGCATTAATTCACAAATTATACATTATTAGTCTTGAATTGTATTTACATGTGTGAAGGAATACTTTGACCTTCATTCAATACAACCCATAATATAGCTCATAGATTCAATAAAGTGAGAATGTACTTTTAACCTTAGAATCATAATTAGTATGTGAGAATTACTTTCACACCAAGTGCTCTCATGAGAATGGACATTCAATCAACACAATAGTATCATCATGGTCATGTACATTTCATGCATAATTATGTGTAAAGGTGCATATGAGAACTGTACTTTCAATTAACACCATTGATACGTCATGATCATGTTTATGCATGGAGTGTGTGTGTGTAATTGTCCTTGCAATGACACAACAACAACATTATAATCATTCTAGACCATTCATACATTATCAAGTGTAGGGGTAAGGGAAGAATGGCCTTTCAACAATACCACATTATACACAATAGTCATAGGACTTTCAACTTCTAAGTAAATCATGAGTTCACACACAATCTTGTCAACATGCACAAACCTTCACAATATTTCCTTCAAGGGTTATGGACCAACTCATTCCAAACATATAGCAAAAGCACATTAGATAAGGGAATACCATGATCCAACAACTCATCAATACCTTAATCACACCATGATTGGCACATTATACTTCAAGTATTCATCATCATGCATATAATATCATGATGAAGTCAATTCATGTTTATAAGCATTACCCTAAACCAATTCAAGTCTAGGTGATCTACACTAAGGCATTACATGAATAAATTCATCATTCTTGGAGGATCACATTTAAACCCTCAACTAGCCTCTTTCATGGCACAACCCTAGACTATATCAATTGCACCCTAGAATATTAGGTTAATCAAGAATACAAGTAGAATTATAGTTAAATCATGTAACTACATCATAATCAACTCATATTCAATCAATTGAATCAACTTCTTACAATATTCACAATATAGAGAAGAGCCATAACTAGGGTTGGGGAAAACTCATGGATTCTTTGGAATTCAAGTTAAAATCATCTAAAATCAGTAGTATCATAAATAAAAAACATAATTCAACCTTTAAGAATAGTTTTTAAAGGAATCCATGAGGTTGAGTTGAAACCCTAGCTAATTGGATTTTTGTAGAGTTGAGTTAAAACTTTTGAAAGGTGCTCCTTGGGTGATAGCTTCCCAATGATGAAGAACTCCCATACCTTAGGTGTAGAATCCCACCAATTTTGTATTGAAAATCTCCTTCCTTCAAGCTTTCCTTGATCTCTTTCTTTGTTCTTCAATGGAGGTTCTAGAGAGAAAATTCTTGGAGAGGGAAAAATAGTTGGGTTTTGATTTGGGGGATTTGAATAATGAAATCTAAAATAGTATTTTATTGTTTTAATACTCTTAAAATATATTAATACACTTAAAATAACCGTCCAAACACTTAATAGGTCGAAATAGGAATTTACCAAAACAACCTTGCCTGGGCCGAACCCAAGATAGATTGCACAGTGATGGACCACAGATACAATCCACGGACAGTGGATGGGTCCATGGACCGTCCTGGCTGTGTGTGGTTCATGGGTGAGGCTTGGTCTTAGAGGCTGTTGTAGGGTTTGACCTACTGAGGCCATCCACGGACAGTGGATGGACCTTCGGGGTGTGAACCCCATCTGTAGGTCACCACATTTTCGTGACTCCAAGTTTTCTTTGGGGTCTTGTGGGTTTAGGTAAGGGTCCTCCTCAAGGACCTATAGGGTGGTCCTTGGGGATTTGAACCTTAACGTTTAATCCCTAAACCCCTCAACAATGGCTCGGGACAACATCAAACACCCTCAAACCTCACACCAAACTCAAACACACACAAGTTAGGCTCTAGTTCAACCTACTAGATTTTAGGTTTGTTACATGACGAGTCCACAAATTGGACTTATTTAGGGCTATATTTTATTAGAAATTGTGTCCTCAAATGCTTACTTTACCTTAATATCTAATGAAAACCCTTAAGTTTCAAGTATTTGAACTTTGAAGAAAAGCATGGTCACTACATCGCAAGAAGGAATGAAAAGGCTGAAAAGAACGAAGAAATGAAGGCCTGAGGATCACCGAGTCCACTTGGTGCGTCGCCGAAGGGTCTTATTTCGCCTTTTGTTCCAGTGTGCTGAGCCTTGAAGGAAAGGATCAATTCGGCGGAAAAAATTGGTGCATCACCGAGATGTTTTGCGAAGCAGTACCATGTCTCCCAATGACCCAGAGCATGACGATGCTGAAGGCTGGTGCAAGATGGCCATTTGGACTCCCCATAAACCAGAGGTCCAGAGTAGGTGAGCTAGACTAATGTCGCCGAGTTGGCGAAAATTGGACGGTTTTTTGCAAGCCAAAGGTTTAAAAGTTTCAACTTCATTCACTTTCCCTCACTTTTTATCTGCCCAAACTCACACCTGCACTCTATTTTCAATAACCCTACACTTTTAGAGTATTTTAGTTGTTTGATTTATGTTCGGGACTTGGATTACATTGCTGCCTAGCGATTCAATTCCATTTTAGTCAGCACGAAAGGTTGGTTCCCAAACTCTAAGTTATTTCTATCAATTTTGAACTAAATGCAATGATATTACCTTGTTTACTGTGCTGGGTTTCTCTGGTAGGATTGTTTGCCTGTTAGGTTCACAATTTTGCCTGTACTAAGTTAAATAGTTAATTCCTGAAGGTTGCATTTTTAAACTGAATTAAAATTCATGGGTTGTGCATGATTGTCACTGGGTCTAAGCCGAATTTGAGTTGTACATGCCTTAATTTTGTTTTCGAGGGTCGCAGGGTTGAATTTGGGAAAGTGGATCGAAATCAGGCACGTTGGGTCATTTGGTGAGCTGGGTCAAGCTCGCTGAAACACTCGGCGGTTCGCCTACAATCCCCATCTCACCGTTAATTAAATGCTAATTGTGATATTGAATTCTATAATTTTTGACGAGACACATGATGTCACCGAAAGACTTATGGTTCGCCCTTTGTCTGCACCCTTGTATTCTCTATGCACTGCACTCGGTGAACCGCCTAAGTAGACCCCCAACTTAAGTGCGCCTCACCAACTGGTTCGGCGATATGATTCTGCAATTGAACTGCCTTGTTTTTGTTTGAATACTTTCTAGCTTTTTCTCGAAGTGTTGCAGAAATGGCTAGACCAAAAGTAGCGGGAAGAGTTATGCCACCCCGACAAACAAGAGAAAAAAATTTCAGGAAAAATACAAAGGCAAAAAATCATCCCAAAATGGATAATGAGGGAAACCTAGTGCCAGCAAGAGAAAAAATCCCCGAGACCCCATTATTCCCTAGTGGAAACGTGGATTCTTCAAAGCTATCCACTCCTTTTTGGCTGCTCATGACTTGGACAATCTTAGTAAGTCAGCTGCCACAACATCTTTTGAAGAAGTTCAGGGAGCCATTATCAAATTCCAGGCTAACACATCGGGTACTGATGCTTAGACAGATGGAGCGACTATGTAGACAGGATTCCTCTTTACCTCCCTCTCTGTCTTTCTTTATTAGAAATTCTAGATATTTTGTTATTTGCATTTGAGGACAAACGCATTTTAATTGTGGTGGTGTGAGGCTCACCTTTTGTGTGCTATTTGTGACTCGTGTTTTTTTGTATATATTTGGGTTGTTCAGTTTAAAAATGTTAGTTTATACTGCTTTTTGTGGATGTTTGAGCTTATGGCTCATTTTATTTTAAATTACAAAATGATTTCGACCACGTCCGAAAGTTTCCTCTCGTGTGTTGAATGTGGTTGTTCTTTTGCAAAATCTGAGTCTCAGTCCCGATCAATACTGATGACTTGAATAGTGCTCTTAATCAAATGAACATGACTTTGCGGCTACCATGAGGCCAAATGAAGTTGCATAGACAATATGTGAACTCTTTGCATCTCGTTATGACTAGCCTTGCATCAAATTGATTCTCTTGTGATGATCATTGCACACTAGCGAAAGTGTGGAGTCTTGTTTGAATTATTGTGTAAATGCCTAGTGTGATGAGCTTACATGTGAACCATGCATGATAGATCCTAGAATTTGCATTGTTGGTCCGGTCAACTAAGTGATGCTATCTCTTGATATGATCTTAGGGAATTTTTACGAGTGTGAGCCAAATTGACATATACCTCTTTTGTGACTTACCTTGTGAGTGTGTGAACCACTTTTGAACAACCCTTGAGCTTTCCTTTTTCTTTGGAAGAAACTTGATGAAAACAATGACCTTTCTTTATCCATCATCCATAATCCTCATGAAGTTATGGTTAGTTGAATATCCAACTTAGGCCAAAAGCCTAAGTTGGGTGTGTGGTGAAAAGATAGGGGCAAGTCAAGAAGTGCAAGGAGAGTCTCCTCTTACCCATGGTTTTGAGAAAAATGGAACCCCTCCATATAAAAAGTAGGAAAAAAATAAAAAGAAGAAGAACGAAAAAGAAAGTTGTGGAATAAAGTACAAAAGAAATGGGGTTTCCAAACAATTCATGGAAAGTGAATAAAAGGATGACTTATGAGCACTAAAGAAAATGATGAAGGAAGAGAAAAGGAAGTGTTGTGAGTACCACATTTCATGAGGATGAAGTCACTGAGCCTAAATGACCATACCTTTGCACTCAGCCCCATTACAAGCCTTGAAAAAATCTTTTTGATCTTGAGTGAGCTGAAACAAATGTTGATTGGAAAATACGGGCAAACCTATGTGTGAAATTATGCATTATGTTCTTCTTTGTGAGTGTGAGCGTTGCATCTGATTCCAAAGCTTTAAACTGTGAAACCATTGTGTGAATATGGAATCATCCTTTGTGTGAGGGCATTTGAACACTATAGTTGAGCTTGAACTTGCATTTGAAGCAAGTATTGTGACCATGAGATTCGTTGATATTGGTGAGTCACAACTTGAATCTTTGAGTGCACATTTGATCTTTGCAGAAGTAAATTGAGTCTTGTTGTGTGATTTCATGATTGAGTCTTGTGTTGCACTGTTCGAGATATCTTTTATGAACGGCTGAACTTGAGTTTGCTTGAGGACAAGCAACAGTTTAAGTTGGGGGTGTTGATGAGTCCACAAATTGGACTCATTAGGACTATATTTTATTAGAAATTGTGTCATCAAATGCTTATTTTACCTCAATATCGGATGAAAACCCTTCAGTTTCAGGTATTTCAAGTTTGAAGGAAAGCATGGACACTACGTCGCAAAAAGGAACGAAAAGGCAGAAAATAATGAAGAAATGAAGGCCTAAGTATCACCGAGTCCACTTGGCGAGTCGTCGAAGGGACTTACTTCACCTTTTGTTCCAGTGTACTGAGCCCTGAAGAAAAGGATCAAGTCGGCGGAAAAAATCGGTGCATCACCGAGATGTTTTGCGAAGCAGTACCATGTCTTCCAATGACCCAGAGCATGACGATGCTGAAGGCTGGTGCAAGATGGCGATGAACTACACCAAAGGGCGAATCGTCGAGTTGATCGGTGATTCCGACTAACGACGCCAAATGATCTGCTACAACACAAATCTATGAAAACTATAAATACTAGTTAGAGTTGTAGTTTTAAGTGTTGAACAATTATTATAATTTTCATATAGAATAGTACCTTTTGATATTTTTGCTCTAAGTTTGAGAGTGTTTTGAAGACTTGAAGATCCAAAGGGTTTCATCTTCAAGATTTGGAGTTGGGTCTCTTGGATTCTTAAATTTTGGCATGTATCAAGACTTAAATCTTCATACCCAGTTGAATGTGAGCTCAATTTGGTATTAATTTCTATCTCTTATACATGTGTGGCTAAAATCCCCAATTCTTGGGGTGTGATTTAGCGAATATGGGTTAAGATAATTGTTGGGTCTTGCTTGCTGATAGTCTATTTGTAGTTTAAATGTGATTTCGTTTACTGGTTGTGGATGGACTTAATGAGGTTGTAGTTGCAAATATAATCTTATATATGTGTTTCTGGCTTGCTCGAGAGAGAGGTCATAAAACTAAGAGCACTAAATTGATGGCTAGTGCAAGTGGGTCAACATGAGGTTCTGCTGGAGAGAGTGAACCCTAGTCCAATATCCACACACTCAGCTCAAGAGAGTGAGAGGGTTAAGGCATAGGCTGGTGTTCATGCAGCAAGTGGGTATTCCAGAGGAACACATTTGAAACGGGGTAAGTTACTCGAGAGAGAGCTTATCCCCCTTAAAGTTTAGCCTAGTCACAATTATTCTATGAATCTTCTATCGAAAGCATGTACCCAATAATCTAGCTTAATCCGCATTCTCGTCACATCTCAAGGATCCCCTCTCATTACTTACAAATCCTTGCTTATTTTGTTGTTTTTTACTTACTAGTGACAAACCCCATTGTTAATTGACACTCTTGTGTCCCCCTTTAATTTACAATGTTTTTAATCATTAATGTCTTTAACTACGACTAATTAGAACTAAATTTTATTTTCTATTAATTCTCAAAACTACTCTCTTGGAATGATCCCAACCCTTGGTTGGGTTACTAAACTATTGTACGATTATAGACACTTGCATCGGAAGTTGTGTCTTGAATACGCAAACAACATTACATATTCCCCATAGGATCTAAATTGAGGAGCTCTTGGAAAAGAACAAAATCTAAAGAAAAATGTTATCGATGTTGAAGCCCAAAATTTTGGAAAAACATGCAGCATAAAGACTATCCAGTCGAAGAGCAGCTGAACAAGACGCCTACTAGATGAAAGAACAAAAAAATGAATATCTGAGAATAGCCGAACCCATTCAGCGAGTCGCCAAAAGGTCTTATCCTCGCCTTTTGTTCCAGTGTGTTGAGCCCTGAAAGAAAGGATCAAATTGGCAGTGAAAAGAAGCAGTCGGCGTGTCGCCGAGCAATTTCGTGAAGCAGTACTATGTCGCCCAATGATCCAAAACCCGACGATGCTAAAGGATAGAATAAGAAGGCGATGAAACCTACCAAAGGGCGGATCATCGAGTTTATCGGTGATCTCGACTAACGACGCCGAATGATCTACTGCAGCACAAATTTTTGAAAGCTATAAATACTCGTTAAGAGTTGTAGCTTAATATCAAATTTTAAATATAGAATTTTTAACATAGAATTTTGAATTCTAAGTTTGGAGAGGGTTTTGAAGAACTTGAAGATTCAAAGGGTTTCAACTCAAAGATTTTGCACTTGGGTCTTGTGGATTCATCACTCTTTGCTTGTTTTGAGACTTAAATCTTCATACCCATTTGAATGTAAACTCATATTAGTATAAATTTCTATCTTTTTTACATGTCTAGCTAAAACCCCAATTCTTGGTGTGTGATTTTGTGAATATGGGTTAGATAATCTGTTGGGTCTTGCTTGTTGATGATTTATTTGTTGTTTAGATGTGATTTCGTTTAGTAGTTATGGTTGAACTTAATGAAATTGTAGTTGCAAATATGATTTCACCTTTGTGTTTTTGGCTTGCTCGAGAGAGAGCTCGTAAAACTAAGACTACTAAATTGATGGCCGGTGGAATTGGGTCGACATGAGGTTCATCTTCAGAGAGTGAACCCCAGTCCTTCTGCCATACACTCAACTCGAGAGAGTGAGTGGGCTAAGGCAGAGATAGTTCTTCATGCAGCAACTCGGTGTTCGAGAGAAACCGAGTTGATTCGGGGTAAGTTACTCGATAGAGAATTTACCCCAATATAGTCTAGCCTAGTCACAAATATTCAACGGATTGATTATCAAAAGTTGGTAGCCAATAGTTTAGTTTATCCCGTATTCCTATCACATCCCAAGAATACCCTCTCCTTGATTAGTACTCCTTATATTTTCGCTGATTTTTGTTTACTTGTGACAAATCCCCATTGTTAATTGACACTCTTGTATCACCCCTTAGATTTAACATGTTCTTATTCGATAATGTTTTTAGCTATCACTAGTTAGGACTAAATTTTATTTTTCTATTAATTCTCAAAACCACTCCCTTGGGACTCGACTCCAACCCTTGGTTGGGTTACTTTACTATTGTACGATAGTAGACACTTGCATTGGAAGTTGTGTCTTAATTACGCAAACATCAAAATGGCGCCGCAGCCGGGGAGTGGTGTTATTTGAGAATTCTTAGATTAGTAGAATTTTTGTTCTTGATAGTTGTAGTTCTACTCACTTAACTTTCAGTTTTTCTTTGAGTGTTTGTGTGTCACAACAGGACATATGAGTGCAAACGGGGAAAATAGCTGCCAAGCAGGCCATCCAGTGGATGGTGCTCTTCATCGAGACGACATCGATGATGTTAATAGTGTTTATAACCCTGCCCACGTGAGTGAGATGGGTGTAATTCGCATTCCACAAGCCGATGAAAATAAAATGTTTGAAGTTACTTGTGCGACACTCCAGCTCATACATTCAAGAGGTTTATATGGAGGGTTAGAGCATGAAGATTCGCAAGAATATATACGAAGCTTTGTTGAAGTGTGCACCCCTTTATCGTTCAAGAATCTATCGCAATAATCCATACGGCTTTGCTTATTTCCATTATCATTGACCAGGGAGCTACTAAATGGTTGGTCGAGCTTCCAAACAACTCCATCAAGTCATGGGAGGAGTTGGTTATGGCCTTTCATGAAAGATTCTTTCCTCCATCAAGAATGATGAAACTGAGGGACGACATTCAAAATTTTAAGCAAAAGGAGGGCGAACCAATTCACGAATAATGGACAAGGTTCAAGAGATTTTTGTGAAAGTGCCCAACGCATGGACTGCCAACTGAATTATTTCTCCAATACTTTTATCGTAGTCTGAACTCGGTTAATAAAGGGATAGTTGATCAATTGGTGCAAGGAGGAATAATGTTACAATAATTTGAAGTAACCTCATTTCTCCTAGATGGTATGACTAAAGTAAAACAGGCATGGTACACCAAAGATGATCAAGTATCCCCACTGTGCTTCAGATTAACGGAAGAACAACTCGATAAAGAGAAGGAGAGGAACGAAAACATCAAAAAGATGTTGTCTCAAATTGAAATTCTACAAGAACACATGAAGGGGACATATGGAGTATTTTGAGTTGAGGAGGGTTCTTCTTCCGGTTACTCAAGACCGGGGGAGAATAAAGGTTGGAACTCCAAAAAATATGAGGAGGTTTTCCACCCACGCTATCAACAGCGGGGCGGAAATCAAGGTTGGAACTATTACAGGGGTGAAGAACCAAGGAGATCTTGGCAAGATTGGGCTGAGCAAGATGATCATGAGGAGGACCATACTCACTTGAGTGAAAGCCCGAAATCTAAAGAGAGTGCAAGTAGTCCTTGGGTAAATGATTTATTGTCATGCATACTTGATAAAGTTGAGGGCTCTGATGATTTGCTAAAAGGGATGAAAGATGACTTTTCATCATTGAACAATAAAGTGAATTCTCATGCTGATGCCAAGAAAATGCTGAAAGGTCAATTGAGTCTATTATCAGCTCAATTAACGTCCAAAACACTGATGGAAGTTAATGAAAGAGGGCTGGCTATAGTTACCCGTAGCAGAAAGGTGGCAATAGGGAATGTGATAGAAGATGAGGATCTTTAAAAGCATGAAGAAATACAAGGTATGGAAGAACAAGAATTACAAATTCAACAAAACCTTGCCAAAGAACCACAGGAGGAAGCGGAGAAACATGTTCAAGTTCCAAAAGTTATGCACCCTTTACCCAAAATACCACCACCATTTCCCCCAACGCTTGAAAAAGAAGAATGCAGAGAGGAAGTTCAAAAAATTCTTGTCAGTGTTCAAGAAATTATCAATTAACCTTTCTCTGGTGGAAGCATTGTTGGAAATGCCGGGATACGCCAAATTCATGAAAGAACTAGTTACAAAGAAAAGGAGCTTGGACTATGAAACTATTAAAGTGCCCCATAGTTGCAGTGCAATTATGAAAAAAGAGTTCATCATTAAGAGAGAAGATCTTGGGGCATTCACCATCCCGTGCACCAATGGCATGCTCCAATTCACTAAAGCTTTGTGCAATTTAGGAGCAAGCATCAACTTGATGCCCTATGCAATATACAAGTAACTTGGTTTTGGTGAACCAAAGGAAACCACAATAAGACTCCTTATGGCGGATCGATTAATCAAGCACCCAGTGGGGATACTCAATGACATCTTAGTAAAAGTAGATCGGTTCATCTTTTTGGCTGACTTTGTGATTTTAGATTGTGAGATCGATGCTGAAATCCCCATTATTTTGGGAAGGCCATTCTTTGCAACCGGAGGCCATCGGTGGATGTTGAAAGCGGGAAATTGAAGTTCCAGGTGAACGATGAGGAGGCAACCTTCAATATTCACAAATCCATGAAACAACCAAGCGATATCGATGTGGTGTCTACTGAGGATGTTATAGATGAGGCGGTGGCAAGTGTGAGCCATTTGATGCGAAAGAATGATTCCCTTGAATCTGTGCTTACTAATTATGATGACTCCTAATTTCAAGGCTATGATGAAATGGTAGCTACCTTATCGGGGTTACGAGTATATTCAAGGAATCTAATCAAGTTAGATAACGACCTGAAAAACATAGAAAATCCTCCTGCAAAGCCATCAACTGAGGAACAGCCAAATCTGGAGTTAAAAGCACTACCCTCTCATCTCAAATATGCCTTCTTGGGAGCCAATAATACCTTATCAGTGATTATCGCACC
Organism: Solanum chiquidenum; assembly: GCA_029582725.1. Lineage (NCBI taxonomy): Eukaryota > Viridiplantae > Streptophyta > Magnoliopsida > Solanales > Solanaceae > Solanum > Solanum chiquidenum. The sequence goes on from JAJOOS010026471.1 coordinate 31,452, forward strand.
TGACTTACTTGAAAGATAGGTAAAATTGCTCATTGAAGTACTGCGGAAGCATATAAGAGCTATAGGATGGACCATGGCTAATATAGTGGGCATTTCTCCTGGTATCTGTACGCACAAAATTCGGCTTGATAATGAATGTAAACCTAGTATGGAACATCAACAGAGATTGAACCCACCAATGCAAGAGGTGGTGAAAAAGGAGATCATCAAGTCGTTAGACGCGGGAGTAATCTACCCGATTGTAGATAATAAATGGGTAAGCCCAGTGCAATGTGTACCAAAAAAGGGAGGTATCACTGTAGTCTCAAATGCAAAGGGGGAATGAAACGACCCCAAAAATGCCCGAAAATGTGCTTCGGAAACACCTATAATTGTAATTTCCATATATCTCAAAATCCGTGCATGATTTCGGAAATTCGACTTCATATTCTTATTCAGGGGGTCAAATTGAGTGGGAAATGGGTCTAACCCGAATTTTAGAGCAACCGTATCAAAATTCGAAAATCGCAAAAAATG
>JAJOOS010026472.1:0-25273 GCA_029582725.1 Solanum chiquidenum
AATTTAATTTTTATTTTATTTTTTTATTCTATATTATATTTTAACTTGTCATACAATTAAACACTAATATATATTTTTATCTCATCCCAAATTTATGAAGTACAAGTAATAATGAATTGAATTGCCTATTTTAATACAATAATATACATATGAGATTAATATTAATATACTGATAAATAAAGATCAAAATTTTATTTTCTAATATAAATATTATTCACTTTCTATTATTTATTTATTTTTAAAAAGATATTGTAAGTATTTATGGAATTCAAAGCACCCAATTAATTATTTTTTAATAGTTAATTGACCTTTAATGTTATTGATCCATTATATAATATATGATTAATTGATGTAAGTTGACATTCATAAGTGATTTATATATCAATATTTTCTTGAATATATGTGTTTATAATTATTCAAAATTGATGGCATTATGGTAAGTTTTAAAAAACTATTCTTCATCGCATAAAACAATAAAAAAATTAATTATGATAAAAGATTCTTAAGTATGAAAATTTATTCTTAATAAACTAATATATCTTTTTTTAAAAAAATAATATGTTCATTATTTTAGTTAAATGGTTTAATGAATTAAATTAATCTATTATTACAAAAAAAAGAGACTTTAATGACATGTCACTAGGAGAGAGTGAGGTTTTTGTAGTGTCAAGTATATTTGGAGGAAAATAGTGATAGTTGAGTGATATTTTGATCCTAAATGAAACATAAATGATATTTCAAGGCAATTTCCTAAACTTGGGTGACCATTTAGGGAATGGACTCTAAAAGTTGAAGAAGGCTACATAAATAACAATATATTCAGTAAAATCTCATAAATAAAGACTGAGAAGAATGAATATACACAAATATTATCTCTATCTTTGCGGAATAAAAAAGTTATTTCTAATAAAAAGATCACATAAAATCTAACAAAAAATAATGTACTTCTTGGATTTGAGTTTTTCTTTTAAATAATAAATTTAAAAAGGTATCCTTTCTTTGTAATGTATTGCTTGGAAGTATTGTAATTGATGACCCTTCATGTTTAAACTGTCTACTTGTCTTTTCTGTCACACCTACAATATTTTAATTTGAATTATCATTTCACATGTACTAAAAAATCAAACAGGGCTGACATTTTTTTTTCAATCCAAACTAGTAGCAGTAATAATAAAGTAATCTTTTTATTTGAAATGCAAATAAAATAAAAACTCTGAATTGATCTTTTGTATTTTCTTTTGAATTATATTGGAGTGGGTAAGTTGATGTTGGCTTTTTTGACTACTTTTTTGACATTTTTGTAAAATCATAGTCATAGCAATTTTTTTTTTAGCTATAACACTTTTTTTTTTAAAAAAAAAAAAGTGGGAAAAGTTTGAATATTAGTGAGACAGTGACATTTTAAAAGTGACAGAAAATTTGAACCTTAATGAAAATTTCAATTTATAAATGTAGAAATTTGAGCTTTCAACATGACGTCATCAGTGATTTTAAGATTTGAATATTCATTATTTTTTTTATTTTTGTGGTATATCGAAAATATCATCTCTAATCTACATTCATATTCTTATCCTTTTAGATTTCATTTTATAAGATTACATTGGAATGTTGTTGTTATTGTACATATCAATTTTAATCATTTTACGATAAAAACATACTTTAAAATTCAGCCACTCAAAACAATTGTATAAATACATCTAAATTTGAAAATGTATATTTTGTTTAAATTTTATCTAAACTATTCTCAAAAAAATAAGTCCAATGCAACTCAAATAATTCGTAAAAAAAAATAGTATATAATTAATTTATAAAATGCACTGAAAATAGAAACATAAACCGTGCAAGTCTCTGCTTCTATTGATTGATTAAGCGTGTGTTGTTTCTAACATGCGCTGAGAACGAGGCACATGATTACTTCCCCAAGATTTCAAGGCCTTTCATCATAAATCTTTACACATCATTTTCCCTTTTTACCCTTCACTTTTTTTCCTTCTTCTAATTTTCCGCTTCGTGTTTGATATCTGTATTAAGCTCTGATAGATCTCAAGTCACGCAATAAAGTTTCTCTTTGACGTAAAACGTTCTCTATCAAAGCTTATTTCAATTTTGAACTTGAAACCTTTAATGAATGATGAAAACATTCTTACCATCTTATTGTATTTTTTTATTTAATGGTGGAATTAATTTTTTTACGAGGGATTTAAAATATGAAGATGTAAACCCACAAAATAGTCAAGAGGATTAAACATCACTTAAAATGTCCACTTCAAAATACTTGTCAAATTATGAAATCAAAATAGAATTTATGTTCACTATAAAATACTTGTCAAATTACAAAATTAAAATAGAATTAAATACTCTCTTTGGACCACTTCACTTGACATATTTTTGTTTACAATATGCCCCATAAATAATGTTTTTGACTATTATATCTTTATCATTATTTTTAGACATTTGAAATGATAATTTCTGTTTAATAAATATTCCCTCTTTAATCTCTTTTCAACAAATAAAGAGAGGGTTAATATAACGGATCACAATATTAAAGTATGTGTACGTGCTTTTTATTTAGGTTTTCTATATTAATGTGTCAATATTTATTACTTTTAAAAATAATTATTACTAAAGGCAAAATGAAAATAATGTATTTAATAATATCTTGATTTTAAAAAATAACAACAATATTTTATCCTTTTTTTTTCCAATAAGAACTACAAGTAAAGTGATAAGGAGAAGTAAGTTTTTTTTCGTTTTATTTTTAAATTATTTATTTTTGAAGGTAAATAATATTAATTATGTTGAAAAGAGTTGAAGATAAATTAATAAAATACACTTTTAAAAAAAAAATTAATTTATTGAAAATACATTAAAGAAAAATATGACAATTAATATGAGACCCGTACTTATAATTCATCTCTTCTGACATTAATGCCGTTAGTATCTAACAAAGCTTGATGCAATTATTAGATTTAAATCATCTCATGGCTTTTTTCGGTTTTCTCTCTATCGTAACTTCATTTATAACGTTGTTAAATACATCAACTTCTTGTACATTTAATGCGTTTTCATGGACAAAACTAAACAAAGAAGAGAAAGTCCTAGAGTAATTAAACAACTAAATTGGGATTAGTAATTAATAAGTGACTAGTACTTCTATGGTGTCCACTCAATAGAGTAAATTAACGTTAACAACCAACAAAAATAACAACAGAGTAATAATTGATTAGTACTTCATAGAGTAAATCAACGTTAACAACCAACAAAGATGTCAGTGAAGTAATGACTGATAAATATTCCTTTATTTTTAATTTGTGATTTCGAATTCGAGTCATTTCCAACATGAAGTTTCCTGACGCAAATTCAGATTTAGTCGAGCCCCAATACTGATATCTCAACGAGTGGAAAACCAACATTAAAAAAAAATCAAAAGGTCAAAAAGGTAAAGAAATATAGGGGTAAATAAGGAATTAGAAAAGAGATGGTTGTTATCACATGGAATAGAAGACTTGCTTTACCTAATTTACTTTCTTCCAAAACAATGATTAGCTGTTCCCCAATAAAATGATTAGCAATTAAAAAGAATTTTAAGTCACTATAACAAAAGCAAAAATAATTCTATACACTAGTTGCAACGCACAAATAATTATGCATAAAAAGAATAATATTATATTTAAAAATTAAAGTTCAAGGAATGATCCCATGTTTACACTTATTCTTATCCAAGAATTCAACATTTTCATATTTGATTAATAGTTATTTACAAACTCCTAACTTGTTGAGATATTAATATAACTTCTAGAGATTCACATGAAGTAAGTTATTTAGAAAAACAAAAGAACCCATTAAAATTTTTACGACCGTTCCATAGTAAATATTTTATTATTTTTAATTAAATTTAATATTCGTGTATGTCATATAAATCATCTTTATCAAAAAGTACTTTATTTTTAGAAAATCTTTTAACGTGAATTTGTATTTAACTCTATTCTACCACATGTATCAAATATATAGTTATTTTTTTTAGAGATCGTTTTAATGTCAATATGAATTTTCAATGCCTAATACGAATATCCAACACGAGGTTGAAAACATCATTCTAAATTTAGATAATCTAAAGAAAACACGTCAAGTTTACGGGTATTTAGCAATTGTGTATTTATGAGAAAATATTCAAAGTTTGATCAATCATAGCGACGCTAGTAAAGGCCCACACTTCCTTTACTCCGCCGCTCCTTCTATTATCTCCTTCTCCATTTTCTGCTTGATTTTTTGTTCCCTTATAATTTTAACATATAGTTTTTATAACCCCAAAATTCTTCTTCTTCAGCTCATAAATTGTCTCTGTTTCTAGACACCAAATCTCTCTTTGAACCCAAGTTTTATTTTTTATAACTAAGTTGGTGACACTTAATAGTAGATTCCACTCAAAGGGGTTGTTACAGATTTAGATTCTTGAATTCACTCTTAAGCTTTGTTAATTTTTCTTTAGTGTTTATCTTTCTCCCCTCACTTGTAAAAAAGACAACTTTATCTTTTTCCAGCTTTTTTTTTTGTTTGTTTTCATCTACTGTCTTGGGTCTTTTCTTGTTTTCTCTTTCAATTTTGTTTGGATTATTGCTTTTTGAATCTTTTGCTTTCTGGGTTTTTCTTCTTTGTTGATTGCTTAAGTTCTTGGAAACTGTTTCTTTAGATGGGTTCTTTCAGTTCTGGGGTTTTGTAGAAACTTAGTGTGTTCTTGTGGTGTGGAATTATTTGGGGGAAAAGATGAGACTTTGTGTTGTATTTCAAGTTTTAGTTACTGTTGGACTAGTTCTTGGGATCTGTGATGCTTTTCCATCAAATGAAGGTGTGTATTATTAACTCAAGCTCAGATCTTGATGAAGTTACTGCTGCAAAGATTCAATTTTTGTCTTTTAATTGAGCATTTAGTGTTGTAATGCAGTGTTGTTTAGGAAAGATCTTGTATTTTCTTGTTTTGAGATACTTGCTGTATTTTGCTGTCATATTTTCAAATTGTCTATCGAAAATAGTCTCTCTACCCTGCGAAGGTAGGGGTAAGGTCTACTTACTATGTTTTTGTTGTTGTTGTAGATAGTTGCTGTATTTTATGAGATTGTAATTCAAAGAGTAGGTAGTTTATTCTGAGTGAATCTGATTGAGGACTCTTTGTTGATACAGTTTATGCTCTCAATACCTTCAAGGAAGCTATATATGAAGACCCTCTTTTGGTTTTGTCAAATTGGAATGGTTTAGATTCAGATCCTTGTGGTTGGGCTGGAGTCTTTTGTTCTATGGCTCAAGATCATGTCATAAAAATGTGAGTTAATTGTCTTCAATTTTATGTGCTATACATGGATAGGTTGTTTGGTTAATGATTTTTCTCAACTAAAATGCAATCTAGTGGATCTTTTATGGACTCAAGTTTAGTGCAAATGAGTCTCTAATACGCATTTCCACTGGATCGTGTGACAGAAACATTTCTGGTGCTTCGTTGAAGGGGTTTCTTTCACCCAACTTGCATTTACTCTCATCTTTGCAAGAACTGTAAGTTATTTCCGAATAGATTTATAAGGATTACATAGTTCTGGTTGTTCTTTTATGTGGTTTTGTTAAAGCTTATGTGATTCCCCGGCAATATGCAGAATTTTGCATGGAAATGTGCTGATTGGTACAATTCCTAAGGAGATTGGTCTATTGAAAAACCTGAAGGCCTTGGATTTGGGTGCTAACCAGCTAACAGGACCAATTCCTTCCGAGCTTGGCAATTTGACAAACATTATGAAAATGTCAGTCTAACTTGAATTTTGTAGGTTCATATGTACTTGCCTTTACCTATCCTTGTTCAAGCTTTCTTACTTTTCTAGCTTGCATGTGTCTCTGCAGAAACCTACAATCTAATGGATTAACAGGGAAATTACCTGCTGAGCTTGGTAACTTGAACTACCTTGAGGAACTTCGGTTGGATAGGAACAAACTCCAAGGACTAGTGCCTGCTAATACTGGATCAGATTTTACATCCGGTGTACGTGGAATGTGAGTTGATTAGCTACATCTTGTACTTTATCGTTTTTCTTTTGAATTTCTGGTATGTGGATAAGGATTAATACATGATTCTCTGTTTACTTACAAGACATTTTTGGTTGTCCTTAGAGCGTTTTCCGCCTTGGCCCTCTAGGATTCTGTCAAATATTTGAAGGATTGAGTGACCAAAGAATCTAATTTTCTGATCTTTATGACAGTCATTGTCAGGGATGATGATGACAGAGTCCAGAAAAGAGATGCTTATGGGATGATGTCTGTTCTTTCTGTCAGCATTGTTTGATATTTACTGCCTGCAGATTGACACTGATGACTGTTTTACTTGAATCTAGTGTAGTACATTCAGTGTCAGCATAGAAAGTGGGGGATAAACGGTGTAGTTTGATGGTGAATTGGGGGATCCCAATGGAGTGTTTTTGCTATAGCCTTTAATATTTGACCAAATGAGAGCAATGTTACTGAGTTCAGAATGTATGTTTCAAAAGTTTAACGATGATGTTGTTGGAAATGATCTGTATTTCTATAAAGAAACAATGAGTAAAAACTGTTTGATGTAGCTTATGTCCATCACATGTATCTTTATCTGACTGTTTTTTTCCTTTTCTGTTTTACCTTTTTAGGTATGCCTCTGGTGCCAGCGCTACAGGTTTTTGTCGCACATCCCAGCTCAAAGTGGCTGATTTCTCATTCAACTTTCTTATTGGAAGCATACCAAAGTGTTTGGGTTACCTTCCAAAGTCAGTTCTTAATTCTACGCCATAATTCTTGTTTTACCTTATCTTCTCTATTCCTGAATGCCTGTTAGTTTTGTTGCTGTAAATCTATATCCAAAGTAGCACTCTGATGCTCAACCAGTGTTTGTTTCTCTTACCTTTTCGGTTTCTTAATGCCTGTTATTTTGTGTTTCTATAGATCTAGCTTTCAAGGGAATTGCCTTCAGCACAAAGACCCGAAGCAACGGTCTGCTGCTTTATGTGGTAAGTAAACAATCATAGTTACAATTTTCAACACTACGCATTGTTTGTGCAGCTCAGTCTAGGAGAATTGATGTCTCAACCTTTTTTCTTTAATAGTTGCAGTCAAATAGATTTATTTATCTTAGTAAGAAACTGAACTGGTTGTTTTGACATTGCATTATAGGTAGCACTCCGCCTCCCACTAGCCATGCATCGACACTCAGCAATAAGCACCAGCCTGTTGAAGAACCGAGACATCAGACTTCTTCCAAGCCCACTTGGCTTTTGGCTTTAGAAGTGGTGACGGGAGTTATGGTGGGTTCTCTCTTCATTGTAGGTCTTGTGACTGGCCTTCAGAGGCTTAAGAACAAATCCTCAATCATACCTTGGAAGAAATCAGGAAGTGAGAAAGATCATATGACAATTTATGTGGGTTAGTACTATCATGCACTTGAACTTGAGCACTTAGTACTTTCAAAAGCATTGAGCCTAATCTTCGTTTCTGTTTACTGCTGATGTTTCTTTGTAGATACTGGTATGCTGAAAGATGTTGTAAGATACAGCAGACAAGAACTTGAGGTAGCTTGTGAAGATTTCAGCAACATCATTGGATCCTCACCAGATAGCATAGTTTACAAAGGAACCATGAAAGGTGGACCTGAAATCGCTGTAATATCCCTTTGCGTCAAAGAAGAGCACTGGACAGCCTATCTAGAACTTTATTTTCAGAAAGAGGCGAGGCTCAATTCTTTCTTCATCATCACTATTTATCTCTTCCAAAAGTTTGCATCTTAAGTTCCATGCTCTAACTTCTGTTAATTTACATTTAGGTGGCAGAATTGGCCAGAATAAATCACGAGAACGCTGGGAAACTTCTCGGCTATTGCAGAGAGAGTACTCCCTTTACGAGGATGTTGGTGTTTGAATATGCATCTAATGGGACATTATATGAACACCTTCATTGTGAGTAAAGTGAATTAGTTTTCGCATGCACTTCATTTTATGTTTTCCAAAGCGTATTCCTAACTCTTCGAATGTATCATAGATGGAGAAGGATGCCAACTATCTTGGACACGCCGGATGAAAATAGTTATTGGCATCGCTAAGGGACTGACATATTTCCATTCAGAACTTGATCCTCCATTTACTATATCAGAACTGAATTCAAATTCTGTATATCTCACCGAAGATTTTTCTCCCAAGGTAAACGAAAGACCCCTATATATCATTGACAAACAGTGCTAAACAACTCTTCCCATTTTTATTCACCTTAAGCTTGTGTACCCCATTATGCTCTTAAACAGTCTACAAAAGGCACTGGCATTTTATAATTGTCTTCTCAAAGTATATTTCATTTGGTGCAGCTTGTTGATTTTGAAAGCTGGAAGTCGATAATTTCCAGATCAGAAAAGAATTCAGGTGCTATCAGTAGTGAAGGAGCAATATGTGTCCTTCCAAATACTCTCGAGAGCCGTCATCTCGATGTCCAGGGTAACATTTATGCATTTGGAGTACTTCTACTGGAGATAATCAGTGGGAGACCTCCATATTGCAAAGACAAAGGATGCTTAGTAGATTGGGTAAGCATTTCTTTTCATGTGAAAAATTTCCGACTATGAAAAGACTCCACCGGTAGAACCAGTTTCTAAACACGTTGATAGGACCTGAATTCGACCTTTTACGTGCAGGCTAAGGAATTTCTTGAAATGCCGGAGGTATTATCCTACGTTGTGGATCCCGAGTTGAAACATTTCAAACAGGAAGACCTCAAAGTGATATGTGAGGTGATCAACCTTTGCATCCACCCGACTACGAGTAGGAGGACATCCATGAAGGACCTGTGTGCTATTCTGGAGAGCAACATTGACACTTCCATCACTGCAGAGCTCAGGGCGTCTTCGTTGGCATGGGCCGAGCTTGCACTTTCATCCTAACTGACAGAAGACTAACACAGTATATATATCCGAAATATTTTATTGTCTAGCGCTTTCTCCTTTTCGTTTTTTGACCTCTCGATTTCGTTCCCAATGTGTTCTGGAGTGATGGTTGAGTTCATGTAAATTTTGAGTCTGTAGGATAAAATTAGAGTTGAAGAGATGCTACTGTTGATTCTTTGTAAACAAAGTGGTTCTTGTTAAAATGAATGAGTGTTCATAGTGAATGAGTTACCAAATGACAAAAAATGTGGGTTCAAATGTACCGGAACTCGCTCGAGTCCTCGAGTCGCAACTCGAAATAGATTTTGGACTTAACTCAACTCTAAGGACTTTCTTGTTGACAACTTGTAGATTATCAACATTCAATAATATGATTAAAAGATTGAGGTTGTCCTGGAACCGTTCTCATTAAGAGGATGATTTTATAAGATAAACATAACTATATTTGTTGTGTGAAATAATTATTTTATTGTATATATTCGAAACTATTCCAATGTGAGTATTTGTCATTACTTCCCAAATAATCGACCCGATACTTGAATAAATGGCCCATATTATAGTATGATAATTCAGAACAATCTCAAGCCCACTTAAAAGTAAAGCCCATTTGCCTTCTTACTTTTTGGGCTTAATATACTTGACTCACATTTACATAATCAGATTGTTATTAAAGATTTAAGACTATACTTAAAAAGGAATAATCAACATTTAATTTTTTTATTAAAGATAAAAATAAAATATAGTGAGTGCATTAAATTTTTTCTATACCTACCCTTATATAACAACCTTCTCATAGTAGCAAAGTCCTCATACTTACAAAAAAAAAGAAAGATGAATGAACTCAGGATACATCAAAAAATTGTTCGACAAATTTTATTGGTGTTATGTTTATTTTTGAGCTATAATGGAGTACAAGGAGGAAAAAAGTTATCAGAATTGGAAGACATTGAGTTAAAGAAACAATTGAAACTTTTGAATAAGCCAGCAGTCAAAACAGTTAAGGTATTTATTTTCTGTTTATATATAGTATTTGTAAATCTCACAAGATATTTATTACTTTCATTTGATAAATCACCCTTATTGGGTTGGGGGTTGGGTTGAGTGGGGGTGGGGGAATTTATTTTGGGTAAATGAACCTTAGCTTTATGTCTTTTTCTTTAGTAAAATTTATTGTATTTGAAAATTGAACTCTCTACCTTATAAAATTCGATGTATAAGTACTATAAATTAGATATCTTATTTATGATTTTTTTTTTGTTCACAGACTAAATCTGGAGAATCATATGATTGTGTGGATTTTTACAAACAACATGCGTTTGATCACCCATTGTTGAAGGATCATAATTTTCATCCTCAGGCATATCTCTACTCTCTTTTTACTTTAATTTTTTTACATATATATGATATTATTGACACAATCAGATATTTGAATGAACAGATGAAACCTACTTTTGCTGAGATAAAACAAAATTCATATGGCTCAACAACTAATAGGTTACCGACAATATGGTCAAAAGATGGAGGTTGTCCTTCTGAAACTGTTCCCATCAAGAGAATTACAAAGGATGATCTTATAAGACAAAGAAATATGCCACCACCAGAACCTGCCAACTTTGACGACGAATTTGTAGGAGTAAGATAATTTATGAATAATTTAATACTTTTACTAGAAGATTTTATAAGCAAGTATAATTTGTTTCAAATATTGTGGCAAAAACTCATACATTGCAATACATCCAATGCAGAGCAATAACAATATTGAGCAAAAGGGAAGCTACTACCCTTTTTATGGATATAAGGTACAAAACTAATTGTCATATTTTCATTTTTTTTTGTTTTGTGACATTCATTATAATTGGATTTAAAATAATAAATGAAATAAGTTTAATTTACAATTTGTAGTTTTTTTCCCTTTCAAAATATCAAATTGTGCTGTCAAGGTCTCTGCATTTGCCTTTTAGGGCTAGCCATACTTTGCATATATATATAATATGTAAATGTTAATAAAAGAATTTCTTTTACATTCAGCGCGCAATAGCTACACCACAGTACGATCCAAATTTTACAAAGTTTTCGGGAGCTGGAATGGCAACTAGTTTGTACAATCCTCACGTTGAAGGCCAACAACATAGCGCTTGTCGAATAAAAATTCAAAATGGATCAGATATCTTACAAGTTGGTTGGAGAGTAAGTTTAATCGATCTTTTTCATACACAATTTAATTGTTTCATAGAAAAATGTTTCTAAGATGTCAATTATAGGGTTTAATATAAATCCATACTCGCTTATTACAATTTCACTATTTGTATTTCAGGTAGATCCAACATTATATGGGGATAATAATACTAGACTTTACCTACATTACCAGGTAACTACTTGTCTTAGTACTTTGATGATTTTAATATCGCGTTTATAAAACTACTCTATGTCTATTATATTATTTGGCTATATATTTTCCTTCATGTACAAGATTTTAAGTATCAGATACATGTATGGTCAATCAAAATTTCCTTCTACAGAAAATTACATCGATTATATACAACTTAAATTATTTTTGTGTATATACAATAGGTGTTGAGTTTTTTTTTACTTCGTGTGTTCTGAACCCTCTTTATATAAATCTTGATTCCATCACCTAAAAATATGCCTTTTATATTTTCTAGACAGGTGAAAAACATTGTTTCAATACATTATGTCCCGGCTTTGTGTATGTACACACCGACATACCTCTTGATATGTCATTTGAGGACAATCTTTCACAACGTGGAGGGAGCACAAGGGAGGTTGATTTGTACATTTATAGGGTACTTATTATACTTTTATTTATATTTATTGTGTTTTTTTTTTTTATCGTGACTATATATATAAATCGAGAAACGTCAAAATACTGACATTGACAATTTTTTTTAAAAAAATTTAGGATACGGGCATTGGAAACTGGTGGCTTCTACTTGGACCAGACTATACACAAGTTGGGTTTTGGCCGCATGATATCTTAAATGAATTGAAAGGTTTTGCTACAAATGTTGACTGGGGAGGAGTTATATATAATCCACCAGGTTTACCTGAACCTCCAATGGGCTCGAGTTTTTTTCCTATCGGAAATAAAAGTTTTGATGCGTATTGTAGGAATATTGCGGTTTCAAATGAGGATGGAGATTCGATTGGAGTATATAGTATAGTCGCGCTTACTGAAAATAAATTTGCTTACGACATTCAATTCGAAGGACTTACGGAAGGGTCAAATACTTTTACTTATGTTTTTTATGGTGGACCTGGTGTTAGTAATCCATGAATGTAATTCTTTTTAAGTGCTCTGATCCTATATAAAGATATTTTATGTTCAATGTCTACAAAAATATCGCGCTTTCCTCATAAATATATATTTGAATAGTTCTTGTACTGAATTTTAACTTGCATTTTTTTAGGTGCTTAATAATCCCAATTTTTGTGAATAGTGTGAGGATATTCAATTTGATGAAAAAAAATTGTTCAAGAAATGGAAATTGGCAGAAGAACTTTTAAAGGATGGATTAATTTTTCTATTAGTTATCTTTTTCATGAATATTTTTTTAATGATATTTTTCATTAATTGAGTGATATATTTTAACAAAAAAAAAAGTAACAAAAGGAAGAGGCGAAAAAATAATTTTTATTTTTGTTGATCTAAACCAAAGTGCTGGGGAGAGGCAAACGACAGTCATGTATTCCGGATATATGCGAATCATACTAGATATACACTAGATATATATAACTGCATGTATCTTGTGTGATTCACATGTATCAGGAATACCAAATACATAGGAGAGTGACGAGCGAGATGAAAGGAGGCTAGCAAGATTCATTATGTATCTCAGATATATACGAATTCATTTAGATATAATGTACCTAGAATCAATTCAACCTAATTTTGACCTCATGTATCATAGATACATGTATCTGAACATATCTAAATGCTTCAAAATATGATAAAATTCATAAATAGTTAGATTGTTTTTTAAGATATCTATTTAAAAAAGGAGCAATCAACAAAATACTATTTTTGAACATTTCATTGATAACATTAATTCAATATTTTATATATTAATTTACTTTTATTTTTTTCTATTCGTGGCCTTAAAATTGCATTAATTCAATATTTTATATACTAATTTACTTTAAATCTTTTCTATAAATGGCCTTAAAATTAAATTACTTTAATATTTCATTTAGTAATTTACTTTAAATCTTTTCTATTTTTGACCTTAAAATGACATAATTAATTCAATATTTTATATAGTAATTTACTTTATATTTTTTTCTATACATGGCCTTAAAATTATATTAATCCAATATTTTATATAGTATTTTACTTTAAATCTTTTCTATACCTGGCCTTAAAATTACATAAATTCAATATTTCATATAGTAATTTACTTTATATCTTTTTTCTTCCTGCCCTTATATAACACCTTTCTCATAGTAGCAAAGTCTTCATACTTGCAAAAAGATAAATAAACTCAGTATGCATCAAAGAATTGTTGGACAAATTTTATTGGTGTTATGTTTACTTTTGAGTTATAATGAAGTACAAGGGAAAAAAAAGTTAACCTTGTTGGAAGACATGGAGTTAGAAAAACAACTCAAATTTTTGAACAAGCCAACAATCAAAACAGTTCAGGTAATTATTTTCTATTCATAAATTTTTAAGTCTCACGAGATATTTTTTATTTTTTATTTGATAATATAACCTTTATTTGGGTTGGGGGTTGGGTCATGGATTTTTTTGGGTAAATGAACCTTACTTTTATATCTATAACTACTATAATTTAGGTATCTTATTTTTTATTTTTTTGGTTCACAGACTAAATATGGAGATACATACGACTGTGTTGATTTCTATAAACAACATGCTTTTGATCATCCATTACTGATGGACCATAATTTTCATCCTAAGGCATATCTCTACTCTCTTTTTTACTTTGATGTTTTCGTACACATATATATGATATATATTTGGATCATGAGCAGATGAAACCTACTTTATCTAAGATAAAGCGGACTTCACATGCCTCAACAACTAGTAAGTTATCGACAATATGGTCAAAAGATGGAGGTTGTCCTTCTGGAACTGTTCCCATCAAGAGAATTACAAAGGATGATCTTATAAGACAAAGAGATATGCCACCACCAGAACCTGCCTACTTCGACGACGAATTTACAAAGGATGATCTTAAAGCAAGCTACATGCCTTCTTATGGATATAAGGTACATAACTATGAAAATATTGTCACATTTCCATTTGTTTTTCGTTTTGTGAGTGTTTTTCTAATCCTTTATTTTAGTTGAATGTGAAATAACAAAATTCAATAAGTTTATTTTACAAATTTGGAGGTTTGTTTTCCTTTCAAAATATCAAATTATGCCGTCAAGGTTTAGGGCTAGCCATATTTTGGATATATGTAAAAGTTAATAAAATATTTATTTTTATATTCAGCGTGCAATAGCTCAAATTCCAAAAGATCCAAATACAAAGTTTACGGGAGCTGGAATGGCAACTAATGTGTACAATCCTCGTGTTGAAGGCAAACAACATAGTGGTTGTCGATTAAGAATTCAAAAAGGAACAGATATTTTACAAGTTGGTTGGAGAGTAAGTTTAACTAATTTTTCCATACATAATTTAATTGTTTCATAGACAGAATGTCTCCAAGATGTCAATTATGGAGTTTAATATAAATCCACACCCGCTTACTATAATATCATTGTTTCGTATTTCAGGTAGATCCAACACTATACGGGGATAATACAACGAGACTTTTTATACATTTTCAGGTAACTTGTTTTAGTACTTTGTTGATTTCTACATGACGTTCATGAAACTACTATGTCTATCGTTTTAGCTGTATATTTTCCTTCATGTACAAGAGTCAAAGACGGAGCCAGGTAGGATCAATAATTTGAATCCCTTTTTGTAGAAAGTTACATTAATTATATATGGCTAAAATTATTTTTATGTATATACAATAGATGTAGAGTTTTCTTTTAATTTCTTTGTGTATTTATTTCTTCATTCATGTTTTGAACCCTTAGAGGTCGTTTGTTTGGGTACAAGTTATCATGAGAATAATTATCCAGGATAAGTTATTCTAACATGTATATGAGAGAAAATATCTCATCAGTAGGGTACAAGTTATCATGAGAATAATCATCCAGGATAAGTTATTCTAACATGTATATGAGATAAAATATCTCATCAGTATGGTATAAATGGTGGAATAAATAATCCAAGGACTACCTAATACCTCAAATCAAACGCACAATAAAATAATCCTGCAAATTATTCTAATATTATTATACCTTATGACCAAACGACTTCTTATAGTACAATCTTGATTCCGCCACTAAAAATATGTCTTTTATGTTTTCTAGGCAGGTAAATTCAATTGTTTCAATACATTATGCCCAGGCTTTGTACAAGTAAACACCAAAATACCTCTTGATATTTCATTGGAGGGGATTCTTTCACAACGTGGAGGGACGAAATTGGAGTTATTAATGTACATTTATAAGGTATACTTTTATTTATTGCATAATTTTTTTTAAAAATCATGGCTATACATATACACAAGTATATATGGATTAGAAATTGAAACACAAATAAATACTGACATTGACAATTTCTTCAACATAAGGATCCAGACGATGGAAACTGGTGGCTTCTATTGGGAGAAAGCTATAAACAAATTGGTTTTTGGCCGCATATTATCTTCACAGAGTTGACAAGTTTTGCTACAAATATAGAATGGGGAGGAGTTACATATAATCCACCAGGTGTATCCGAACCTCCAATGGGCTCAAGCTATTTTCCCGTTGAAAATTCTAGTTTTGATGGATTTTGTAGGAGCATTGCAATTTCAAATGAGAAAGGAGATTCCGTTGGAATTGATAATATAGTTTGGCGCACTGACAATATTTTTGCGTACAAGGTTGTATTTAAAAAACTTTTGGAAGGTTTAGACTCTTTTACTTATGTTTTTTATGGTGGACCTGGTAATAGTGCACAAATATAATTTTTATTAATTATTCCTATAAAGATATTTATGTTCTATGTCTATAGTATTGAATCTTAACTTGCATTTTTTACCTGCTTGATAATCACAATTTCTTTGGATATTACATTTGTACCTTATATACTAATTTATATATATATATATATTGTCAAATAATTACGTAACTTATTATCAGTAATTAAAAGTTTTCTACCATATATTGAGGAATATACACCTACATACATGTACTTTTGATGCCAGATACAATAAATAGGGAGAGAGGCGAGCGAGATAGTCATGTATCCCAGATACATACGAATCGCACTAGATACACACTGGATACATGAATCAATGTGCATTTGGTGTGATTCACATGTATCTGAGATACTAGATACAGAAGAGAGTGACACACAAGATGGGAGGGAGGCGAAAGAGGTGAACAATTTTTTTAATGTATCCCAAATACATGCAAATCTACTTAAATACAATGTATCGAGAATAAATTACACCTAATTTTGATCTCATGTAACCCAAGATACATGTATATGGACATATTTGAATGCACCACTTAAATACACTGTATCTAGAACAAATTACACATAATTTTGACCTTATGTACCCAAGATAAGATACATGTATCTGGAGGTATTTGATAAGATTCATAATATTGTAAATTAGAGTGTATTTAAATAATTAAATTCTAAACTAGTGAAATTTTGTAGGGAAAATTAGCAAACTAGTCAAACTCCCTAACATAATTATTAAAAACATCTACACTTTAAAATAATTATTGAAAATGTTAATATGTCAATATTTTAGCAAATAAAGTGTATCTTAATATAATTAATTTTCTTTTCTTTTATTTCTCAAATCAGGCTCCACATTGGACTAATTTTACTCCCCTTATCTGTGACAAAAAAGAAAAAACACTCTCATTACCCACTTTCCCCTCTTTCTTGGTTTTTATCCCAAATTTCTTCTTTCTCTCTCTTGAGTTTTTCACCATTGTTCTCTCCATTCCTTGTCTAAGAAAATCACCTCTTCTATTTTCCTTCAATTTGTTTAAGAAATCTCACAATTCCTTCAAAATATTTTTCTCCCACTATCTTTTGAGATTTCCCTCTATTATGTAAAGACACTATTAATAAAACTAAAAAAAAAAATTGGGTGCTGAAGATTTCGAAAAGCTTGTTGAAGACCAACTTGAGGAAGAACAATTTCCTATTAGTTTGTTTTGTATTTATAGTTTTGTTTTAGAATTTTGTATCCTTTCTCAATTAATATTCAAATCAGTATGTATGCTATTAATATTTGCATTCATTCAAAATCTCATGTTGCATAGTTTATGAATCTTGTATTTGTTCTTAATTTGAATTCATCCCAAAGATATTTCAACATGCTAGATATGTATTTTATTTATAGGAAGAACAACTTCCTATTAGTTTGTTTTTTTTTTTTTGTTTTTTTTTAATTTATTTCAGAATTTTGTATCTTTTCTCAATTTGTATTCAAAATCATATGTATTCTATTAATATTTGTATTCATTCAAAAATCATGTTGCATAGTGTATGAATCTGGTATTTGTTCCTAATTTGTACTCATTCTAAAGTATGCCAACTAGTTATGTATTTTATTTAATAATGATTGCAACAAATATTCACTTATTCCTTTTCAGTTTCATATTTCATTCTCACTTTTTCATCATGCTGTTTTTTGTATTTTATATATTATTATACAAAATACTACATAGAAACTAGAATTAATACAAATACAAATTGGAATGAATACGACTTAAGAAAGGATACAAGATTCTGAAGAAAAAAATACATGAATACAAATATATTTCTTAAATAACTATAGATTCATTTGACATACCCATTGGAATGAATACAAACTAATAAAACAAATACAAGTTTCATTACACAAAATGCAACATGAAAACTAAAATGAATACAAATAGTATACATATTGGAATGAATACGATTTAAAAAAAGTTATAAAAATTCTGGAAAATAAAAATAAAAATACATTGTGAGAAAAGCACACAATTGAGTTTTCTTTGAAAATGTAACTGATGAGAAAATTAAGTGATATTTACCGGGTTTTTTAAAAATATTCTCTCCCTTGATTTTCTCCGTTTTGTTAATAAATAATTGTTCTTTCAAATTAAATAAATTAAAAAAAAATACATAAATCAGATATGTAACAAACTAAAATGACACTTTTAATAAATATTGAAAATATAGTTAAGAAATCCTATTAAATGCTAAAATATTGACATTTAAAAAAAATTCCTTTTGTATCCCATTATATTATGATAACAATCTCAAGCCCACTTAAGGTAAGGGCCATTTGTCTTCTTACTTCTTGGGCTTAATATACTATAATTCAATTTACATAATCAGATTTGTTATTTAAGATTTAATTCTACTTTAAAAAGAGCAATCAACATTTATTTTTTACTAAATAAAGATAACTTTTTGAATATTTTGTTGACCATGCTTGAGAAAATTACATTAATTATATTCAATATTTTATATGGTAAATTACTTAAAATCTTTTCCATACCTAGCCTTATATAACACCTTTCTCATTATAGAAAAGTCCTCGTACTTGCAAAAAGATGAAGAACTTAAAGATGCATCATAGAATTGTTCGACAAATTTTATTGGTGTTATGTTTATTTTTGAGTTATAATGGAGTCCAAGGCAAAAAAGAGTTATCTGAATTGGAAGACATGGAGTTAGAAAAACAATTGAAACTTTTGAATAAGCCAGCAATCAAAACAGTCAAGGTATATAATTTTTATTCATATATAGTATTTATAAGTCTCATTAAATATTTATTGTTCTTACGTTTATGTCTTTTTAATTTTATTGTATTTGAAAATTGAACACTCTACATTATAGATTTTTTTTATTTTTTTTCTTGCAAATTTCAGACAAAAGGCATAACAATGGAGTATATAAAAACCAATTTGGATTTTGGAATTATCAAATTCGAATGTCAGTATTTTTTTTCTTCATAATTGTAATGTTATGATGACCGAACAATTACTTTTTATATATTGTTTTGAATTTAAAATGTGCATAATATTGAATAGCAAGATGTATACCTACTATAATTTAGGTATCTAGTTATTTATGGTTTTTTTGTTCACAGACTAAATATGGAGATACATACGATTGTGTTGATTTTTACAAACAACATGCGTTTGATCATCCATTGTTGAAGGACCATAATTTTCATCCTGAGGCATATCTCTATCTTTATTCTCTTTTTAACTTCAATTTTTTTTTGTACACATATATGATATTATTAACATACAATTAAATATTTGGATGAACAGATGAAACCTACCTTTTCTATGATAAAGCAAAATTCATATGACTCAACAGCTAGTAGGTTACCGACAATATGGTCAAAAGATGGAGGTTGTCCTTCTGGAACTGTTCCCATTAAGAGAATCACAAAGGATGATCTTATAAGACAAAGAGATCTGCCACCACCCGAACCTGCCAACTTCGACAACGAATTTGTAGGCGTAAAATAATTTCTGAACAATTTAATGCTTATACTTGAATAATTTATACATATATGTGCAAAACTCATATATTGCAATACATATAACGCAGAACAATAACAATAGTGAGCAAAAAGCAAGCTCCATGCCTTCTAATGGATATAAGGTACATAACTATATATGAAAATATTGTCATATTTTCATATATGTGAATGTTTTTCTTATCCTTTTATTTTAGTTTGATTTGAAAAAACAAATGCAACAAGTTTAATTTACAATTTGGAATTTTTTTTCCCTTTCAAAATATCAAATTGTGCTTTCAAGGTTTATGCATTTGCCTTTTAGGGCTAGGCATACTTTTTGAATATATAATTTGTAAAAGCTAATAAAAAAATTATTTTTTTATTTAGCGTGCAATAGTTCGAACCCCAAAAGAATTGACTACAAAGTTTACGGGAGCTGGAATGGCAACTAGTTTGTACAATCCTCACGTTGAAGGCAAACAAATTAGTGCTTGTAGAATAAGAATTGAAAATGGATCAGAAATCTTACAAGTTGGTTGGAGGGTAAGTATAACTAATCTTTTTTCATACATAACTTAATTGCTTAATAGAAAAATGTCTCTAAGATGTCAATTATAGGTCTTGATATAAAATCATACCCGCTTATTACAACATTGTTGTTTCATATTTCAGGTGGATCCAACATTATATGGGGATAATTTGACTAGACTTTTCATACATCGTCAGGTAACTTGTCTTTGTACTTTGATGGTTTCAATATCGCGTTCATGAAGCTACTATGTCTATTGGTTTAGCTATATATAATTTTCCTTAGTGTACAAGAAGTTTAAATATCAAATATGCACGGGTGGAGTCAGGTATGGACAATCTTTGAACCCTTTTAGTATAAACATTGATTACGCCACTAAAAATATGTCTTTTATGTTTTCTAGGTAGGTGAAACCCAATGTTTCAATACATTATGTCCCGGGTTTGTGCAAGTAAACACTGATTTACCTATTGAAAGTTCATTCGAGCACATTTCACAACGTGGAGTGAAGGCATGGGATATCACAATGTACATCTATAAGGATCAAGCCTATGGACACTGGTGGCTTCTATTGGGAGATAAGTATGAATCAATTGGTTATTGGCCGAATAATATCTTCGTTGAGTTGGCACAATTTGCTACGAAAATTGAGTGGGGAGGATCAGTATATAGTCCACCAGGTGTACCTGAACCCCCGATGGGTTCAAGCTATCTTCCCATAGGAAATTCTACTTTTGATGCTTATTGTAGGAGCATTGCATATTCAAATGAGGAAGGAGATTCAGTTCTAATACAAAATGTATTTTGGTATACTGATGATATTTTTGCATACAAGGTTCTATTCAAACATCTTGAGGAAGATTCAAACAATTTTCTTTATGTTTTTTATGGTGGACCTGGTAACAAAGCACAAGTTTAATTCTTGTTAATTACTCCTATAAAAATATTTATTTTCAATATCGAGCTTTTTTGATAAATATATATTTGAATAGCTCTTCTACTGAACTTTAACATGCATTTTTTACATGCTTAATAATTTCGATTTTCTTAGTAGTGTGAGAAAAACAGTACCATGTATAAATTATAGTATTTTGAATCGAACATTCACAATCATCGTCAATTAAAAAAACTTCATAAATTTTGTTACATTGATGTAATCTATGTTCAGATTCTTATTTTGAATATTACTTAAAAATGAGCAATTAACATTTATTAAATAAAAGGATTTTGTATTAATTTGTTGACCATTTTACTTCAGAAGATTACATTTCGTGAAATCTTGCTATTCGGTTTTTTAATTGTATATTTCGATTCCTGATTGTATAAATTTAAAATTTGTATAATTTAGTTTCTAATTGTATTAGTCCAGAATTTATATATGTTTATCCTAACTATTTGTATAGGATTTATGAAAAATTCATAATAAATTACCATGTTTGTATATTGGCAAGCGAAATATACAATCGGAGTTCTGAAAAATTTCTAAATGTATAAATACAAAATTCGTATATATTTACCTGTTTGTATATTCACACGTGAAATATACAAACGACAATCTCCATATCAAAGGAAACTATAGGTATGGAGCACAATTACTGAAATTATAGTTATAGAGCTTTTTTTTCTTGTTTTTTGGTAAATTAGTTATAAAGCCTTATTATGTCTATTATCTTTGTTATTCTGAAATTTTCTCTCTTTTTTTACATGGTAAATCTCAATATTGTTTTAGGAGTGTGAGTATATAGAATTTGGTCAAGGCCTTACACAGTATGGATCTGAATCAATCGAACTCTAATGCAGATATCGAACTTGGGATGAAAAAAAAAAAGGTTCTAGAAATGGAGATTGGTAGAAGAACTTTTAAAGGCTAGATTCATTTTTCTATGAGTTCTCTTTTTCATGAATTTTTTGTTATATATTCATTAATCAAGTGATAATGTTACTATTTATCTATCGGAATAATTGGTGCAATTTTTGAATCTTTAAAGTATTGAGATCCAAAAAATAAAATATTTGGAAGGAATTAAAGATTATGTTGGCAAAATACTCATGTTATAACTATTAATCTATGATTAATATTTTTTTTCAGTTGATCTAAAACATAGAGGCCTACTGCCTATTTCTTTCTTACTTCATGGGCTTAATATACTTCAATATAATCAAGTGACATAACTAGTTGGACCTTTCGTGTTGCCCACAATATCGAGTCGTCTTTGTTAGGCAGCGTTTTATTTTTCAATGTGAAACTTTTCTGTGTGAATTTTAATTTAATCGAACTCTAATATAAATATCGAACACCAATAAAAAAAAATAGTTGGACCCAACCATCAAAAATCAACAAGCCGCTTTATTTTGTACGCGTAACTGAAAATCTTTTTAAATTTTGTTTCTGATGAAATTTATATTCAAATTGTTATTTTTGGATATCCCTTAAAATTGAATAGTCAACATTTATTAAATAAAAGTCTTTGTAGATTTTGAATAATCATGATTCAAAAGATTACATTAATTGAATTTCTTGTTATAGTAGCCAACTTAATATTTTCTTCACCACTATATAATGATTTCCTCATGTTCAAAGTTTATATTTTTTTTGAAAGGCCTTACATTAGTTTTTGTTATTCTTTTGATAAAAAAAATTTCACAGACTAAATATGGAGATATATGCGACTGTGTAGATTTCTACAAACAACCTGAATTTGATCATCCGTTATTAAAGGATCATAATATTTATCCCAAGGCATATTTTACTCTCTTTTCCTTCTAATTTTTATTTTTATAATAAAGATATGATATTATTGACTTACAATTCAATATTTGGTTGAATAGATGAAACCTAATTTATTGAGGATAAATCAAAATTCAAGTGCCTCCACCTCTAGTAAGTCATTGACACGTCTGTTAGAAGATGGAGGATGCCCTTCAGGAACTGTTCCGATCAAGAGAATTACGAAATTTGTTTATGTATTCCAAATACATGTGAATCCACTCGGATAGAATGTAACTAGAACAAATTACATATAATTTTAACCTCATGTAACTCGAGATACATGTATCTTGACGTATTTTAATGCACAAAAATTTAATAAGATTCGTAATATTATAAAATAGAATGTATTTAAATAATTAGATTCTAAATTAGTAAAACTATGTATCCCAATATACTATGATAACAATCTAAATCCCACTTAAGGTAAGGGCCATTTGTCTTCTTACTTCTTGGGCTTAAATATACCAGAATTCAATTTCAGATTTAATTCTACTTTAAAAAGAGCAATCAACATTTATTTATTTTAATTAAATATAGATAACTTTTTGAACATTTTGTTGACCATGCTAGAGAAAATTACATCAATTATATTAAATATTTTATATGGTAAATTACTTTAAATCTTTTCCATACCTAGCCTTATATAACACCTTCCTCATAGTAGCAAAGTCCTTATACTTGCAAAAAGATGAATAACTTAAAGATGAATCAAAGAATTGTTCGACAAATTTTATTAGTGTTATGTTTATTTTAAAGTTAAAATGGAGTCCAAGGCGAAGAAGAGTTATCCAAATTGGAAGATAGGGACCTAGAAAAACAACTGAAACTTTTGAATAAACCAGCAATCAAAACAATTAAGGTATTTGATTTTTGTTCATATATAGTATTTATAAGTCTCACGAGATATTTATTATTTTTATTTGATACAGTTTTTTTTTTTTGACAAAAGGTATACCAATGTGTATATCAAAACCAATTTAGACTTTTCAAATTCGAATTCCAACAAAAAAATTTTAAAAAAATTGTAATGTTATGATCTACAAAAATTTATTTTTGTTATATTGTTTTGTATTTAAAAGGTACCTATTGAATAGCAAGATGTATAACTACTATAATTTAGGTATCTTATTTATGATTTTTTTTTGTTCACAGGTTAAATATGGAGATACATACGACTGTGTTGATTTTTACAAACAACATGCGTTTGATCACCCATTGTTGAAGGACCATAATTTTCATCCTAAGGCATATTTCTACACTCTTTTTATTTACTTTAATTGTTTTTGTACATATATATGATATTATTGACATACAATCATATATTTGGATGAACAGATGGAACCTACTTTATCCATGATAAAGCAAAATTTATATGACTCAGCAACTAATAGGTTATTGACAATATGGTCAAAAGATGGAGGTTGTCCTTCTGGAACCGTTCCCATTAAGAGAATCACAAAGGATGATCTTATAAGACAAAGAGATTTGCCATCACCGGAACCTGCCAACTTTGACAACGAATCTGTAGGCATAAAATAATTTATGAACAATTTAATGCTTTTAACAATTTAAGATTTCATAAAAAAGTTTAATTTGTTTTAATTGTTGTGGCTAAACTCATATATTGCAGAGCAATGACAATAGTGAGCAAAAAGCAAGCTACATGCCTTCTTATGGATATAAGGTATATAACTATGAAAATATTGTAATATTTCCATTTTTCTTATCCTTTTATTTTAGTTTGATTTGAAATATCAAATGCAACAAGTTTAATTTACAATTTGGAGTTTCTTTTTCCTTTCAAAATATCAAATTGTGCTTTCAAAGTCTATGCATTTGCCTTTTAGGGCTAGCCATACTTTTTGGATATATAATTTCACTACTAAAAAATCAGCGTTTAGCGACGGATATTAGCGACGAACAGTATTCCGTCACCACATAACGACGGATTGGCGACGGAATTACCATTTTGTTGCAAAATTAACAATTGATTTTTTTATTTATAATATAGCGACGGATTTGCAACGGAATATGTAATTCGTCGTTGATTATTAGCGCGAAATTTTGGCGCCTAATTTTCCCTACGGATTTAGTAACAAAATAAGGGTAACAAATTCAATTAATATTTGGCGACGGAAGTAGCGACGGAAAAAAGGTCGCTAAACTTATATATATATTTTTATAAAATTTATATTATATAGTGACGAAAATATCCGTCAATATAATATTTTGTAAATATATATATTTATTTGAAAGTGACGGATGTTATAATCCGTCACTAATTCCGTTGCAATTCTTTTAAAGTGATATATTCTTAATTAGGGCACAAAATATTCACACTCCCGTAACATTTCAGAGATGAAGCTCTGAAACTCCAAGCCTCCATCTCTGAAACTCCATGTCGATTTCAAACTCCATCTCTGAAACTCCATGTCGATTTCAAACTCCATTATTTTCTAGTTGCA
>JAJOOS010026473.1:0-23170 GCA_029582725.1 Solanum chiquidenum
TAATAATTTGAGGAAATTGAGATTATTATTACTTGAACTGATAATCTTTTTGAAACAATATCTCTACCTCGGGTAAGTTTGAATACACTTTACACTATCCACACCCACTTATAAAATCACATTAAACATGTTGAAATTGAGACCATTCGAGAGTTGTGGAATACTATTCCACATAAATTTTACGGACTCGTTTGGACATGTTATTTTTTTCCTTAAAATATTTTTGAAATGTTACATGAAAGATAATTTTTGTAGTGATTTTTTTTCCCCCCCATAAAAATATCAGTTTTTTCAAATGTAATGTAAACACAGCTTCAACTTCGAACTATTACTTACTTTTTTTTTCTCAAATAAACACTACATCCATGTCAAAAAGCCTACCTAATTTACCCATTTTTTGCAACTTTTTTCTTCCTTTTTCCACCTAACCTTATTAACCTTAGGAACTAAACTAACGTAATAAAATTGTGAATTCCACACGAATGTAACCAAATTACGCAATTACCCAAATACCCCTGCAGACTCCCCAGCCCGAAAGCTTCAACTTGACTATATCTCAGTAGGGTTGCAGCAGATAAACGCCACCATCTCCGCTGTATCTTTTCCCATTCACTGTCTCACTACCTGGAATCTCCTTCCTCTTTCTCTCTCTAGAACCTTCGCGGTTCAAAAATGGGGGCTTCGCTTCCTGCCAAAGAGGCCAACCTCTTCAAACTCATCGTTGTAAGTTCTTTTCTCTCTCTAAAAAAATAAAATCTTTTTCAATGGAGTTGCGTTTTTTTTTTCTTTTTTGTTCGTGTTCACTTTATTCAATTACTTTGTATTCATGCCAGTTAATAGCCTGTATTTTATGCCAAATTACTTCAGTGACAATTGTACAGTACTATATCGGTTGCATGAATTGTATCTGTTAAGTTATTTATGAAATTATGAATATGGACAGGCTAGAGGCGTTTCCGTTGCAATGCGAATTTAGGAATTGTAGTACAATCGTGAATTTGTATTAGTGCCAGCTATTTTTGGAGATGATTTTGTGCTGAACAATTATATAATCATGGTCCAAAATACTTTTGTGTCTGGATTGTCATGTCATCATTATAAGGAATCATGATAAATAGACTATTTCAGGACTTAAGTAGTAATCTATCGAAATCCTCCTCCTTTATCTCTCCAAGAAATGATAAGTTGCAATAAGAAAGTAAAAGATGAAGTTTTAGGTGTGTCTAAAGGACTAGAACCATAAGTATGGTGTGGTGTTTGACAGAGCTTGTGAAAAAAAGTGTCATATGAAGTTACTACCAAAAAAAGAGGGTGATTAGCAAAGCTCAGATAGTGTTTTTAAAGGGGGGGAGGTGAGACATTTTACGTGATACATTGCAAGGCATAAACTCCAAGGCACGATGCGTAAGCCTAATAATTTATAAATTATAAAATAAGTATATAAACTTCAAAAAAATAATATAAAATTAAACTATAGAAAATTCAAGAAAATTATAAAGTGAAAATGTAACATGTGCATGAACACTACAAAAAGATTTTTTTTTCATACTTTTATTTTTTGAAATTGGTAATGTTGTAGTCTCAGCATGGAGACCTCCAAAATATTGTTAATAGGAATCTAGACTACTTACAATGAGCCTAAAAGATCTATAATAGAAGATAGAAGGTGCAAATCACACACATGGAGAACAAAATAATAGAAGATCAATTGAGATGGTTTACCCATGTCCGACATAGACTTCCAAATGTACCAATTAGTAGATGCAACAATATGATGATTGGAGGTGTTGAAAGGCAACAAAGTAAACCTAAAAATCACATTGGAGGGAAGTTATTACGGAAGATTTGTATTATGAGACCTACAATCTAAGACTTAGCTAAGAATACAACGTTATGAAGCAGAGATCATGAAGTCTAAAATATTCTTTGCTAAGATCTATATTCTTGTTAGTGGTCAATGAAGTGAGTTAAGAACCATGAAATCTCAGGTTCAAATCTTAGCCGAGACAATAACACTAGGTGATTTCTTCCCATCTATTCCGGCCTTGATGGACAACGTTACCAGTTGTTGGTGGGTTGTGACAGTAACTTGTGGAACTAGTCAAGGTGCGGGGAAGCTGGCCTAGACACCACGATCATCAAAAAGAAAAGAAGTTATGAAGCAAAGGTCCATACAAGCGATGACAATATGTTAGGGTTGTGTTGATATTTTTAACATTAGGTTTGGGAAAATATAAGTTTGATATTTAGTGAACTCTTAGTTTTGGAGAACCCCTAAAAGCATATTAATTACCAGTATTGGATTGACTTGAGTTAGAATATAGCTGAATATACGGAGCATTTATACCTTTCAGGTTTTCACAAACATATAGAGGATTTATATTGACAACACCAACTTTTTCAAAACTAACAAGAAAAAACAATGATATGAAACCTTTTCAAATGTGACTAATAGCACTTTTGCATGTAGTTTTCGAATATGTAATTTTCTTGCAAAAGGTTATTATCAATTATTTATTAAATTATTTATCCTTATTAAAATAATTTTATTTTCAAAAATTGAGGATTCCTTGTCCAAATTCACCCGGAAAATTAGAAAAAAGAGAAGTTATCTGCTTGTATGTGGTGAGTAATTTTGGAAGGAAGGGGAATCACTAATGTTTAAAAAGAGCAAAGGAGAACATACACAAGCTAAAATCTACTAGCTTTCTCTTTTGACATTTTGGTGTAAAATGCTGTATGTGACATGGATAGCATATGAGAGTTTTTCTTTGCCTCACATGTTAGTCTAGATTGGAACAGTTTTGGTGCAAGGGTTTCTGTGGTCATTTCATAGCACAAGCTTAGTTCTATTTTTGATCAATAAACCTTTTTATTTTACCTATCAAACGAAAAAAAATTCATGCTGAAAGCTGGATGCTTTATCTCATACTTCCTTTTTGTGATTGAAGGTCAAGGTACGTAGCTTCATATTTGTACTATTAGTTTTTCTCCTTAGGTATTTTTGGGGTGAAATGCAAGATGTATATGATGTAGGCAGCCTACCAAACTCTAGACAGGAACTGATTTTTTTGCAAGGTTCATGTTGTAATTTCATACCACAAACATTGTGCTACTTTTGATTAAAAAAACTTCATGTTTATTTATCAAAACAGAATTCACGCCAACAGTTAGATGCTTTTTCTCGTACCCTGAATCCAGGCATTCTTTTCAGTAAAATATGACATATAATCGTTTTTGTACTAGATTATATGACTATTTAACATGAGATATTCCAGTTAATTAATTATGACTGGAGTACATTTGACGTCCCCTCCCCCTCTTTTTGTTTATTCTCTTTCTTATTTCTTGATTACTGTTTGGCTTAAGTATGGCTAATGTTGGGCCGGATTTCTAAATTGTTGCAGAAATCATATGAGACAAAGCAGTATAAGAAAGGCTTGAAAGCTGCTGACACTATTCTCAAGAAATTTCCTGACCATGGAGGTAAATGCAATTCTACTAGGTGCACATTTGATTAAAAGTCATAAATTTGAGCTCCTTGTTCATGATTATTTGGCAGAAATTTCAGTATGGTTTTTTTTTTGATAATTGAGAAATCCGTCTGTGACCCGCCCTTTGGACCAATCACTGCCTTCTAAATTCGGTGGATAATGGGCCCGCCCCTCTACCCTTCTCCACTTAAATACCGGGATTCGCTTTGCATGGTGTGGGGGGCTTGAACCTGCGACCTGTTTTTTTAATTTTATTTTATGTATACATCATGCATCTTCAACTATAAAGCCAATGTTACCATGTTAGGGTTGTTAGATTGAGGTACTTGCTTCCTGAAGTATTACCTTCTTCTCGTGGTGGATGTGCCTGAAAGCAGTGAGATATGAATCACTATCTGGGAAAAACAACAAGTTTTTATTTTTTTAACATTTATATAATACACCTATCAGGAGAATATATTCAACTGTTGTTGCAGTTTCCTCTTATTCTGCTTGCCTCAATGATATCAAGGTGATGAAGGGATACGGCAACGACCTCCTCCCCCCCCCGCGGTTAAGGAGCCTCCACTTGTTTATCTTTTTGAATCCAATAATTGTATAATTAGTTATAATCAAATCTTTAGTACTACTGGGACTATGTCAAGTCTGAGTCGATATTACATTGCTAGTATAATACAAAAGTCTTAGTTGATTCTGTTTAAAGTGGTACTGAGCACCCCAGGTGAACTTAGTGTCCCTAGTCAAGAGGTGATTATAGAATGAAACAGAATGCTGAGTGTGTGAAGCAACATTTTCTGAATGCTTTTGCATTTTTAATCATTTTGATTAATAATCATATATGTTGTGTTAAAAGCTTTTAGCTGCATTTAGAACCCAATTGGCAAGCCTGTACCTGAATAACAAAACAAGCCCTTCCATTCATGATCGGTCCTTGAGAAGTTAGTTTGTAATCTGTAAATAGATGAAGGACGGCAGCCTTTACTTTTCCATGATAAGTATGATGGATAACAATGTTAATATGAACAGTAGGCAATATGCATGCTAACAGATTTTTTTTTATATCTTTTATCAGACATGCCGACTGTAAATTTTTCTTTGAATCTTCTAATCAGTAGTTCAAGCTCTCACTTCCAGACCATGTTTTCTGCTGGATGTGAAGTAATTGAGATTGAGCTTGAGTAAAGTGGCACTAGTTGTAATTTGTATCTTAATGACTGCTCTTTCCTTCCGAGGCCTTCTTAGTTATTATGCCGCCATTTTACTTAATGATCTGGTTACAGAAACGCTAGCAATGAAAGGATTAACACTGAATTGTGTGGACCGCAAATCAGAAGCATATGAACTTGTCCGGCTTGGATTGAAGGTGGAGTTCATTTATTTTCCTCTTAGGAATGAAAAGCTCCTTGTGTTTTAACTTTTATTGCCCTTTTTTATGTATAACAGTGTTAACTATGCTCTCTCTTTGCAGAATGACCTTAAGAGTCATGTTTGTTGGCATGTTTATGGGCTCCTATACCGATCAGATAGAGAGTACCGAGAAGCAATTAAGTGCTATCGCAATGCCCTTAGAATCGATCCTGACAACATTGAGATATTACGTGACCTATCCCTTTTACAGGTGTGACTCTTTTAATAACATTCTTCTTCCTTTACTGAGTGTTTGCTGCACTTAAACTGTTCTGCATTTAGGGTCATCAGTATAAGCCTCATAATGGGTTGCTAAACATTAGAGTTGCGCTGCGTCTCAATCATGTCTATTAAACTGTTGTTAAAGAGCTGCTCCTTAATGAGTGAGTTGCCAAGTTACTTAAGAAACTTTCATATCAGAAGAGTTGTTTATTCATTGTTATGCCTCGTTTCTCATGTGTATCTGGAGTATTGGATGATACTGTCACTGTACATCCTTTACTGATGCGAGTGAATAAATGGGTTCCTTATGCTTGTAAAATTGTCATGTCTGTAGCATTCCTGCAACTCCTTTTTCTTGTTCCCGAGCTTAAAGTTGTACTGTAGTTCACGTGACATTCCTGTGGTTTATTTTCTTCGATTGCTGGCTTAAGACTTCCTTTTTATGTTCTGATGATCCCAGTAATTTATGACATTCTAAGTTAAGGTGCAATCGGGGCGTTAAAGGTTCCTCCTATGTTGTTGGAATGTCTCCTTTAATTGCTCCAGGTGCTTGGTATCATGAATTTCTATGCAAATCGATTCTTACATGATTAGCATCTAAGAATTTCGTAGAGTGGTAGCCAAAAGCTTATCTTGTAAAATGTAGCAGCTCTGTTATTTTACCTTTGTCATTCTCATTGTGTTTCCTTCCCATTTTTAGCGTGCTTTTCTTCTTTGTCCAAACTTATGGGTTGGTAAATATTTTCTGCAGGCACAAATGCGTGACTTATCAGGTTTTGTTGAAACGAGACAGCAATTGCTCACTCTGAAGCCAAATCATCGCATGAATTGGATTGGCTTTGCTGTTTCTCATCATTTAAACTCCAAGTAACTTGCTCTACTATTGTCGAAATAGCTAGTACAATTGGTAGATGTGTGTTTCGAAATAGCTAGTACTTTCTCTCCTGCTGATTATCTGTTTTTGATGCCTGATACAAATCTAGTTGAGGAATTGCAGAACTGCTGCATTACGTGGTGCTTTTGTGTATAAGATATTGGATGTCCATATTGGGGAATTTGATTTGGTTTGCATGTGAATAAAGTATGACTGGTTTTGCAGTTGATCTGACTCTTTAGTTCCTGTCTTTCTTTCTCTGTTTTTTTTCCTACAGTGGTTATGGGTAGGGGTGTTCACAGTTCGGTTTGGGTCAGTTTTTCTCTAGAAGAAAACCAAACCAATTAAGTTGGTTATACAAATGTTGGAAACAAACCAAACCAATTAAGTCATTTGTCATCGCTTTTGTTTCGTCGGGTTTTTCGTATTATTCAGTTTTGTGTCCTTTTTTTTTATATAAAATATATGATAATATACTTCCAAGAACATATTAGGTTGGCTAATTCCAACATTATATTACCAAATCATTTACTCTTTTAAGATTGTTTGAATAATTTTTTTTTCTTTTTATAATTCACAACATCGACTTCAAACATCAATCTGCATTTCACCTTCTTGTATGTTAGTGGGTCAAAGGCTGTTGATATCCTTGAGGCATATGAAGGGACTCTTGAAGATGATTATCCTCCAGAAAATGAACGGTGTGAACACGGGGAGATGCTTCTATACAAGGTAACAGGGAATATTTATGCATGCTTCAGAATATTTTATTGTTCTGTTTTTAAATTTTCATTTATTTGGTAAGTGTGTTTGGTGAGTGCAGTGAAACTTGTACATAGACTGGTACCATTCTGCTGCCTGATGCCCATTAAGGTTTTTGTACTTGGATAGTTGAAATTTCTAGTAATACTCAATTTATTTTTATTTTGTTATTGCCCAAATGAACTGGAATGTTTTTGGAGATGCTGCTTTCCTGGGTCATACTGTCAGCATACTGAAGTTTTTTCTTGCAACAAACCCATCTGACTCTTTTTATTCGGCACATTGTAGTGCTAGTTTAGCAACACATTCGGAAATCATGATTCTGCTATACATAGTTGATAATTATTAACTGACTCTGGAAATGGTTGTATCCTTGTTTCTAATGTAGTTCTGCTCAGCTCCTGGAAAGTGTTTTTGGATGAAAGCTGCTATGGGTAGCTATGAATTCAAACATGCCAAATGATTTAGTTGCTTAACCACCAACACAGATCTACTTCTCTAAGATTTTTCTGATTTGAAGTGTCCTGCTCGATTATATAAGTGATTAGAATATGTGTTTGAACTAGTTGCCATCAGGTTATGCCTGTTTGGACGAGGCTTCAGTGGCCTTGTCTCAACAAAAAAAATTATTTGCTTTTCATCTTTTTAATATGTGAAACAAATTGCTTCTTTATGTGATGATTTATACAACTAGCAAGGTAGCCCGATGAATAATTCTGTTTTTAGAGCATTGTGTTATCAATGCCTTGAGAATTATATTATTTTTATTCTGAAAACTATAATTTCACCTGGTTATAAACTGTTTCAGGTCTCTCTGTTAGAGGAATGTGGTTTTCTTGAGAGGGCCCTTGAAGAGTTGCACAAGAGAGAGTCTAAGATTGTAAGTTCATATAATGCAATCCTACTGAAATTTGTTTGAATTTACTCCTGGATGTTGATTTTATTATGCCACTATAGTTTGACAAATTGGGCTACAAGGAGCAAGAGGTTTCGCTTCTTTTGAAGCTTCACCGCTTTGAAGAAGGTGAAAGATTGTTCAGAGTGCTTCTCTCAATGAATCCTGACAATTACAGGTGCACTATTATCTTAGTTCGTTTGTCAAAAATAACTGGAACGTTTTGATGATGCCTTCATATAATAAAGATCATTTTTACAGTTTAAACTATAATTTTCTATATGTGCATATCTATCTCTTCTATTATACTAGGATTAAATCGTTCTATGGTAATTCCTTCTCAATAAATAAGATATTTCCTTGGTAATTCCTTCTCAACCAAAAAGGATCGTTCCTTGGTAATTCCTCCCAAAAAAAAAAGGATCAAGAACAACAACATTCCCAGTGCTTAATCACATGCATGTTCCTTTGTTGTCATCGTGTGCTTGTCAAAGCTGAAGCACTAACTATACATGTAATATATACTCTCTCTAACTTTCAGATACTATGAGGGGTTACAAAGATGCCTGGGACTATATTCTGAAAACGGACAGTAT
The DNA here is from genome assembly GCA_029582725.1 of Solanum chiquidenum. NCBI lineage: Eukaryota > Viridiplantae > Streptophyta > Magnoliopsida > Solanales > Solanaceae > Solanum > Solanum chiquidenum. The sequence goes on from JAJOOS010026473.1 coordinate 8,251, forward strand.
AGTTCTGATGAAATTGATAGGCTCGAAGCTTTGTACAAGTCACTTGGTCAGCAATACAATAGATCATCTGCTGTAAAGGTAATGTGTGCTTTATCCTGCCTACTATCAAGGGATAATGGCTGTCTAACTCTGTTCAATAATGTTTGAATCTAAGTTGCGCAGACTCTGCACTTCCGATGCTGCACTCGTGTCGGATTCTCCAAAAATACACTACTTTTGGAGAATCTGACATGCACCGGTTGATATTTTTGAAGGGTCTGAGCAACACAGGTTTGAATTGGTCCTGTTGCCTATGATTGTTGGGCAGTGGCTATCTTTCTTACCCATATCCTGTTGATTTGTTTTCAGGAAATTCCATAATTATCTGCCTTCAGCAAAGTTCTGTAATTTTAGATGGCTGATTTAATTACCTTGCGTTGTTGTCTTTCTGGACCTTATTATGGTTTAAGTATAAGCTATAATCTCTCTTGATAGAGATGACTTAATTCTTGTTTTTTTTTAAAAAAAACCATCAGGGGCCAACCCTTAAGACCAACCACAACCTTTAAAACCTGGGGATAATGGGCATGTTCCTCTATGCTTCTCCACTTAAATAACAAGATTAGTTCATATGGCGGAGGGGCTCAAACCTGTGACCTAAGTCACAAGTCCCTCATCCTTCGCCACTAGAACGAAGCCCTGGGGAGAATTGACTTTTCATTCTTTTAAATGCTAAAAGTACAAGCTGTCTTCAATAACTTGAAATGTAAACGTTTTAGTACTTATCTATCACCATTCTTTCGAAAGTAGCCTCTCTACCTCGCAGAGGTAGTGATAAGGTCTAAGGTCTGCGTACACTCTACCTATCCCAGACACCACTTTGTGGGATTTTATTGGGTTTGTTGTTGTTGTATCACAATTCTTTTACCTTTTGCTATCTTGCAGAAATATGATAAGTATCCATAGTGAACTTTGTTTTCTTTTCCCTTTCAGAGAATTCCACTTGATTTTCTTAAAGACGACAAGTTTCAGGAAGCAGCCGAGAACTATATTCGACCTCTTCTAACAAAAGTACTTATATGCCAACACCCTTTCTGGTTTCCTTGGTCTTTTGCGCTAAGCTGACATGTTTTCATGGTGATGAATATCTAGGGTGTTCCTTCTTTGTTTTCTGATCTTTATCCACTGTACAATCACCCAGGCAAGGTGAGCTTAATTAAATGTTCCTTCATGTACCATAGCAGATTGCATGGGTTTATTTTTTCCTGCATATTTGTGGTGTTTGTAATTATTTGCATATGTTTTACAGGCCAATATTCTAGGGGAATTGGTTCTGAGGCTGGAGAAATCAATTAAGACTACTGGTGGATATCCCGAGAGGTTAGTGAATTCTGTCTACTTTTGATTCATGATACACTTATTGTGTCACTTTCACAATTAGGCTTAACAAACCGTTGGGCAAACTTTAACAGGCCTCAGTCGTGAGCTGATTTATTATTTTTTTTGCCCCCTTTATTATGTTGGATCAGTAAGAAGATCTCATTTGCTTTTCTTCTTTCACTATCTTGACCTTCTTGAGGCCACTTCAGATTTCGACAGTTACTAGTCTTAACTCTTAGGCTATGTTGCTTGAACTCTTCAAAAATGTCACTGGGTGCGTGTTGGATCCTTAAAGTTGTGCATTTTTGGAGGATCTGACACGAGTGCAACAACATTTTTGGAGAGTCCAAGCAACTTAGGTCTTAGGTTTCTATTCCCAGGTACATTCAGGTTACATTTTTTTATTTTAAAGAGCTTCTGTAAGAAATAAATTTGTATTTTGCTACTTTGAGGCTGAGAGATAATATTTATGTTTCCGTATATGTAGTCATGTGTACAATTTTGTTTGTTTTAAACTTCAATCACCTTACTCAAGGTGATTTTCATGATAAAGTTGCTTGTTTCATTAGAGGTTCCACATCAGAAAAAGGTTATTCAAGTAGTCAATGATTATCTACATATTTCATTCTCAAAAACAATTATAAAAGTTCCGCACCAAAGCTGATTTCTTATTTAACCAGATGATGTGACGTTTGTCAATATAACGTCAAGAAGGGAATTTTAAGGAGCTACTATTTGTCCTTTTCACGCCTGTTATTTTGTTTTTTAAATCCTGTGTCATCTCAATCTCTATTAGCAATCAACCTAGATGCTCTTGGATTCCATTGAGATGTAAGCTTAAGGGTATTGATGTCTTATAATTTGTATGAGGTGTAATCAGTGTCTACCTTGATGCTATGATTTCTGTGGTTTTGATTCATTTTTTCCCCTTTCTTACTTCAAAATTTTGATGTTCGAATATACACTTCTGCAGTGAGGGAAAAGAACCCCCTTCAACACTTCTGTGGATTTTGTTCTATTTGGCTCAGGTTTGCTCACATGTCTTCGATAAATATTCAGGGCTTTCATGTCTTTTTCTTTGTCCCCTTTCACCTTCCTAATTGCTGAAAAAATTTCTTGCTGCAGCATTATGACAGATGTGGACAGTATGACATTGCTCTTGTAAAAATTGATGAGGCGATAGAACATACTCCCACGGTCATAGATTTATACTCTGTCAAGGTATATTTGCTCATATATCCATGTCAGAATGTTTGCGAATCTTTCATTATTCGTTTCTTTTGCATTTACCATTTGTTTGTTGACTTTGATATTTGACAATATCCCTGTTGGTTCTTAAGTTACTTGTCTGAAAAATGTTTCTTGTGAAACTGCACTTCCAGTTTTCAAATGTGATGAAAAGTAAAGGCTGCTATCGGAGCTTGTCAAAATAAATTATCTGTAATTTGCACCATATGTTGTGTGTTTTTGTATAATGGAGATAGGAGCTTGTCAAAATAAATTATCTGTAATTTGCACCATAAATTGTGTGTTTTTGTATAATGAATATAGAGAGGATCATTTTCCCATGCCCAACTAGTTGGGGATTGAGGTGTAGTTGAGGGATTGATTTTTATTTTAATCATAAGTTGCTTCTACTTTTCACCACCTATGTTAAACAAACAATATAGGTCTTTCTAAGATTACATGTTTTCCGATGTCTGATATTTATTCATTATCATTTTTGCATGTTTTTTCTTATTGTCCATCTTCTTTGGTTGTCAGACTTCACTAGCATAAGTATTACATCGATCAAAATCCATTCGATCTTGTACCTGCTCATTTGACATGACATGTTAAGACAAATTCACACACTATCTATTGCTAGTTTATCAAGGAATCTTCAAATTTTATGATCATATTTCCGGAGACATGAATCTTGGTCCCTGAATGAACTTAACATATGTTGGTCTAATCATAACTTTTGTAATGTATGTAACTTGTCTTTGGTTCTCTCCAACACAGAGCCGCATATTAAAGCATAGTGGTGACTTATCAGCTGCTGCTTCATTGGCCGATGAAGCCAGGTGCATGGATCTTGCAGATCGCTATGTTAACAGTGAATGTGTTAAGCGTATGCTTCAGGCTGATCAGGTACAAAACTTCGTCTGTTTTATTTGATCTTTAATAAAATCTTTAACATTTGCTGGTAATTTATAATACCTATGAATTATCCTACATTTGTCCTTTGATTTTATTATGGCTTACGCTGCACATCTTTTTGAAGGTGGCGTTAGCTGAAAAGACAGCTTTATTATTCACAAAAGAAGGGGATCAACTGAACAACCTTTACGATATGCAGTGCATCTGGTAAGTTTCTTCACTGAACTTAATCATTATCTACTTGGTTTTGCGATCCTTTTAGCTGCAATTTTTTGATGAATTTGGTAAGGTATGAACTGGCATCTGGGGAAAGTTATCTGCGCCAAGGCGAGCTTGGGCGGGCCTTAAAGAAATTTCTGGCTGTGGAAAAACATTATGCAGATATCACGGAGGACCAATTTGATTTTCACTCTTATTGCTTAAGGAAAATGACACTACGCGCCTATGTTGAAATGCTGAAATTTCAAGATCGGCTCCATTCACATGCTTATTTTCGCAAAGCAGCAAGTGGTGCTATCAGGTATTTGTTTTGACTTGCTAAAAGTATTAAAATGTTTGGGATCTCCAGGAACCTTGTATTCTACATCTTTTCTGCTGTTATTAACCTTTACTAATTTGTTTGCTATTCTCTGTCTAAACCTGTGAACTATTGTCTAGGAAGACACTTGCTAATCCGATTACTGGAAAAATTCTGCTTAATATCCATGTTTTGTCCTAGATTGTCGGCTAGCTTACCAAATGTTTCTGTGACTGGAGATTTTTATGTTTCCTCGGGCATTCTTTTTCTTGTAAATCAGATGCTACCTGAGGCTGTATGATTGTCCTCCAAAGTCAGCAGCTGAAGAAGATGACGAGATGTCTAAGTTGCCTCCGTCTCAGAAAAAGAAATTGAGGCAAAAACTGAGGAAAGCAGAGGCCCGAGCTAAGAAAGTACTTGAAGTTGCTTCTGTTTTGCTTTTGAAAAATTAACTTAGCGTGAAGTAACTTAGTCTTTTGCGTGCTTTTAGGATGCAGAAGTCAAAACTGAGGAACCAAGTTCTACTAGTGTTGCAAAATCAGGGAAGCGCCAGGTGAAGCCTGTAGATCCTGATCCATACGGTGAAAAGTTGGTTCAGGTATTATTTTGTCTGTCGTTCTCTCACATCTAGTAGGTATGGTGAACTTGAACTGCATAATCTCCTGTATGATATATGCACAATTTGGCTACAAGAAGCAGTAATGTATGACCCTAGTGATGCTAGAAGACACTGGAATTGATTTTATATTGAGTCTAGTGTGCCGAGGGATATCTCCATCACCATTTGAATTTGTACTTCTGGTGGAAATTTAGTTCATGATCAACATCTTATATCTGTGAGGTCGTGTCAAACATTTGGAGTCTATTCCAAGAAAAAAAAAACAAGTTTGTCCAATAAATGGGAGAAAAGGAACTTTATTAATCTGAGGGTTTTCCAAATTTTGCATATTTTGATTGATGAATGAAATTTTCTTATTGAGAAAACTTCAGATTGAAGATCCCCTGGCTGAGGCTACAAAGTACCTGAAGCTGCTACTTAAGCACTCGTCTGATTGCTTGGAGACACATTTACTGTCCTTTGAAGTAAACATGAGGAAACAGAAAATCTTGCTTGCCTTGCAGGTATGTTCCTTCAAAATTCAACAGTAAGAAAAATTCCTCTTCCTTTCTGCTCCAATTTCTATCCATTTAAATATCATTTTTGTATGGTGTATCTAGGTTTGGTACTGGTTCCAGTGCATTTTAATCAACTGCTTGAATTACCATCCTTCTCTTTTTTCCGGTTTAATTATCATCTGTCTTTTGATGTATCAGGAATCAAAGTTTTCCTTTTCTTTCTCCTTGTAAAAGAGAGTTATCCTTTTCTTTCTGTATGACCATTGATAAACATTCTCTTTGATCTTTATCTTTTCCAGGCTGTAAAACATCTACTGAGATTGGATGCAGAAAATCCAAAATCTCATCTCTGCTTGGTATATTTATCTTGTTTCATGACTTTTTAATAAAAACTTTCTGTAGTAATGTAGATTATGTTCGTTTGCCTTGTCAACTGTTTCCTTGCACAGGTTTAAATTCTTGCTGAACTCTTTGTAACTCTGACGAGTATACGCCTTTCTTGATATAGATTGTGATCTCTTGCAGATAAAATTCTTCCATAAAATAGGAGGTTTGCCTTCACCAGTCACCGAAACCGAAAAACTTGTGTGGCGTGTCTTAGAAGTCGAGCAACCTACCTTTAGGTTTCCTTGAATCATCCACTTTCCATCTATCTTTAATGTTTTAGATATTGATTTATTACACAGTGATTTATCCTTGTTATTAGACTGAGTACCTATTTGTGTCTGTTGGCAATTTCAGTCAGTTGCACGAGAAATCTCTAATTGAGGCAAACAACATTTTCCTTGAAAAGCATAAAGGTCCATTTTTGACTGTCATTTTAATGGATTTGTCATATTTGGTCCAAGTTTTTGTTCCTAAGAGAAGTATGATTTCTTTGTTGTTGTACGTGTGCAGAATCATTGATTCACAGGGCTGCAGTGGCTGAGTTGATGTATGTCCTGGAACCAACCAGGAAGGCTGTGGCTGTCAAGTTAATTGAGGACTGGGTTAATAATCTTGTTTCTATGTAAGGACTTGTATTAATGAATCAATTAGCAGTCTAGCAGATTGCTCATAATGTCTCTCTCTCTATATATTTTATCAAAACTTATAAGGGTTCTGTTTTAACTCTTCTTCAAATTAGAGATGGAGTTAAAGGAGCTGTTAGGACATGGAAATTGAAAGACTGCATTTCACTGCATAAACTCCTGGAGAAAACCTTGAATGACCATGATGCTGCATTAAGTAAGTGCTTTGCTCTTTTCCATCTCATGATGTTCTGATTCGTGGTACCAATATATCATACATGCCATTCTATTTCTGTTAGAAGATAAGAAAGTATACATATCATATTTCTACAATCTGAATGGGGTTAAAATAAATTAGCCACTCATTTTGTTTCAGTTTGTGACCTATTACCTTTGTGGCTTAAAAAGCCATACACTTCATGTCAAACTGCTAAATTATAGAAATTGAGTGTTTTTGTTCTGTTCCTGTTTAATTTTTTTCCCAGAGGTGTTTCCCTTTTTGGTCTGTTCCTATTCACCTATCACCTTCCTCTGTCAGATGGGATATGCACCGTTGAAGTGATAGAAATTTAGCACTTAACTCGTCATAATCATGTCTACTAATGTTCCGCCACATGAAAATCATAGTTTAGGTCTGGAACGTGCATCATTGACTTGATAAGCATTTAACACTTTACCGGTCATAACCATATTTCTCATTATTATTCCACAACATGCTTTTTCACAGTGTTGGTGGTGTTCTCTAGCATCACAAACATTTAAGAGATTTTAAGACAAGATTACTGCACTTCTGCCCCCACCCTCGTTTATGTGGGCATTCGGTTTGTTTGGTTTGGTCCATCGGTGTACGGTTTTCCAAATATGCAAACCGAAACTGAACTGAAATTATCTCGGTTCACTTCAGTTATTAAATTTTTGGTTTGGTTCTTTTTCATTGTACAAAGTATCTCCAATCAGTTATCTGATCTTAACTACCTGCTTGAGCAATAGGATATGAGATCCTTTAGGACACTCTGCGAATAAGTACAGCTTACCCTCTTTATCAAAAAAAGGAAAAGAAAATGTGCAACTTACCCATGTCATGAACGATAGCAATAAAAGCTATGAGCCAATACTCATCACAAGCACAGAGCACTACATTGGGAGATATTTGAGTTGTGGTTCATCGTAAAGCCTTTGTGAGTTGCCATGAAAATTGAAATATACCGGAAGAAGCCACCAATAAGCCTCCGAAGTCCCAAATGTGACTTTTAATTAATCTGCTCAATCAAAGAACTAGGCCATTGCCAGAGTAAGGTAATTGATGCCTTCGCAGCTGAACACCTTTTAGCCCACCAATAATATGTTTTATATTTTGAGAAATGGCAAGTGCCTTCCAACAACTCTACTTGTACTAAATCAAAATTGTGGAATTTTTACGATCCATCAGTATTGGTCAGACAATAGAGTTTAGTGACTTAGGTCCCCATGAAATCTGGTGTAACTTCTGTTGGAGAAACAGAATGCAAAGGAGTTCGATGAGGAGGCTGCAATTTTGAAGCAAACCTAGTTGTGTTTGCAATCCCCCCAACCCCCCACGCCCAAGTCTGGACAATTTCATATAGGGGCCCAACACTGGAAGTGAGATTTGGGACGAGACCAATCACTCAAAGTGGTTCATTTCAAATATATACATCTTTGAACGTAAAATTGTCTGTGCAGGTCTTTACTTTGATTGAGTTTAGGTTATTTATAGGTAAAAATAGGTAGATACCCCATTCCTATTTAGTGTGACACCTACAGGAAATGACTTTTAGGTGTAGTCGCTACTTCTTCAGGCTTTATTCTACACTCTATTGTCCGAAGTTAAGTGCTTGCTTATTACTTCAAAAGAAAAGAAAAACCGTCAGTTATGTTACTTGTACGTATGTGCTGGCAACTTTTGGCAAAATAGAGACTCAAAATCCTTATTAGTCTTTGACTGACAATTATACTTGATAATTCTCTGGAGAATGATGTGTTTGGCACGCTCGTGTAGGATGGAAATTGCGTTGCGCCGAATTCTTCCCGTTCTCAACTTACTTTGAAGGTACTCGTAGCTCAGTTGCTACAAGTTCAGCTTACCATCAGACACAGAAAACCCCTGAAAATGGAGTTGTCAACTTGAATACTGGTGAAAATTCTGCTCTGCTTTCATCAAATGGGAGATTAGATAAGCTGGACACGCTGAAGGATCTACATATATAGTTGTATATTTCATGCTGAAGTAAATTGTCGACAAGAGTACTGGAGAAGCTAATTGAAACTGCATTTTTAACCTCCGAATGTACTCGTACACCAATGGGAAGGTTCAAATGGGTGTGAGACATCTGATGATTTCTTGCTTTCAGACAGACTTCCTTTTGCAGCAGTTCTCCACCCCTGGATTCAATTTCTTGGCTTCTGTGTATATTTGATCTGGTATTGTTATGATGGTATAGCATTGTCTGGTTTCTCAGGGTCTGGTCAGATACCAGAAAAAGAGTTTCTTGGACTAGTGCAACTCGGTTTCAACAACTTAGAGATCGAAGTGAGCTCTCCAGAAGTCTGGATCCTGTATACCACTAGCATAGAACAATATGCCAAGCTAGACGACCATGAAGGCTTGTGTATTATTCAGTTTTGTCGAGCATTATTTAATGTACAAACACAGTATGTGAAGATTTTTGTGATAGTACTCGGAGAAACTTACAAATTGATTTGAGTTGCTGGGATGACTTACCATGATTTATTAGACCAGTCGATACGATCTGTCTATGCTAAGCTTTAATTGAACCTTAGTTTCTTTATTTGTTCCCCTAGCCTGGCCCTAGCCCTCTTTTTCTTTCTTTTTTCTGCATGAGTTGTGTTGCCAGCATATTCCTGAAGTGGAAAAACGTAAAAAATGAGCATGAAAAGTGAAATGTAACGTCATATCTAGTACCCCACAAGAATGAGAATTCATATGTATAATATAAAGAATGATTAAAGGCTATGTCTAATGTTACTAATGGAGACATAGTACTACTTTTTAATCATCTCTCAAGTGACCTCGTAGCCAATTAATATTTACCCTATGTTTTTTTCTTCAACCTGCTTTCCAGTGAAAATGATGGAGTAATTAATACCCACAATCTAGCGGAATGAATTGTCGCAGATGAGTTCTAAGAAAGGAGTAAGGGTTCGACAATGTTAACTGTTCTGTCTTCGGGTCGTTGGAATTGGAAAATTAGCAATTGAATTCACTCTGACGTCTATCAAAGCCAAACTAGAGAAACTTTACCTCTATATCTAGCGGAAGATTGGAACGATAAGAACAAAGCTACAGGCAAATTTAAAATTTGATATTTTTGTTTGTTAAAACTACCAAGTTCAAAACTTAATTTTTCTTTTTCTTTTTAGTTTGTCTCGAAAAGAATAATATATTCATATATTTAAAATAATTTAATCAGACTTTCAAAAAATACTCATTATAAAATAATTTATAATCACACAAATATTATTATCGATTAGTTTTAATCTTCGTAGTTTCATAAATCTTCCTTTTAAATTCGTTGTTCAATCACATAAATCATATATGATTTATATGCTCAATTAATTGATATGTCCCCTAATATTTTTGTTCGTACCAAACACACCCTTAACGCCACTAGGTGAAATTAGATCGTCAATATCGGTTGCGTTAAGCTTTCAGTTTGTACAAAATGCTCGTGGACGCCGCCCTTTTGAAAGCTTATTAACTGTGAGACCTGTCAAGTTCCCACTTGATCCTGCAAGTCTATAGTCTATACTTAAAAGTATTGTACGGTCCGTAACTTGAAATAATTACACAATTTTAATGGGTGTATATATTTATTTCGCACCTATTATATGCATGTGTGTGTCTATATATATGCATCCCAATAAATTAAGTGAGCCCTTCAAAGGGAATGATCACATGGCATGTTTTCTGTTGACAAATATCAAATGTTCACTAATTAAACCTCCAATATTTATAAAAGGGTTTAAATAAATGTTTATATATGAATTACACATAGTCGAGCCTACATTATAATTGTCATTTTGTTAAAATAATATGATGTTCTTCAACATCATTTTTTCATGTTAGATTTTAATTACATTTCTAAATTCTATAGAAATATTCTACCTATAAAAGTAAGTAAAAGAAGCAAAACCACAAAACTTGAATTGTAGGACAAATAACCCAGTCTAGTCTAGATATAAATAAGCCAAAGTCTTTCCATAGGAAGCAAAAGACAAACGGTAAAATTATCGAAAATTATGATGAAATGAATAAATTTTCTTTTATCTTTAGCTAATATGTTTTGATTTTGAATTTTATGTATGAAAAAATCACATTAAAGATGTATATGTGTATAATTCTTTAAATTTGTGGTTTTAAACTTTTTTTTTTTCAAGACCACATGTGGTTTCAAACTTATGCCAGGTAGAATATTGAAAAACAAAAACTTACTAATTAAATATTAAAGAAGACACTTTTTTGAGATGGACTAAAAAAGAAAATAACACAAATAAATTGAATTGAGGGATTATTAATTATTTTTATCCAAAATAATTAATAAGTTTCCTTTGACTATCTCTAGTTTTAAAAGAAGCAAAAAAAAGTGATATTAACAAATCACTTTTTAACAATTTTTTTAATGTGATGCACACCAAAATATCATTTATTTTGCAACGGACACTATTATTAATGTCTTTTTTAACTTTTTAAGGGATGTGCTCCCCACCAAAAAAATCATTTATTTCACCGTAGACCCTACTTAAAAATATGAAATTAGCTTTGAAATTTTCAGCTAATTAGTCATTCAAAATTCGAAGTTAATTTAATTTTCCAATATATAATCCATTGCTAAATGCAATTAGTATGAACTTTTTTTGTTTAGCTATGAAATTTTATCGATCGTTAATTTTTTATTTTCTATTAGTCGGAGGAAGTATAACCCTACATACGTACGATAGTGGTACCATAGAAAATTAGGAAATTGCCGGTCCATATTAGTATTATAGGTAACATATAGTTCCCTACCATGCTTTCTCATGTGACCCACCATTTATTTTCATTGCTCCTCTTACACACACACACACTATATAAATTATAAACCAACTCAACTCCCTTTTTCTCATCAAACAAAATGGCAACAGAACTTGAAATTACAGAGCTTAGATTAGGGCTTATTCCTAGTTCAAAAAATGAGAAGAAAAGGGCGTTTTCGGAGATCGATAGTGATCGAAGTAGCACCAACGTTAACGATGATAAGAACCAAGTTGTTATTGGATGGCCACCGGTTTGTGGTTATCGGAGAAAAAATAACAACAGTAACACCAACGATAACGCTCGATCGAAGAAAATGTACGTGAAAGTTAGCATGGATGGTGCACCTTTTCTTAGAAAAGTTGATTTGAGTATTCATAAGGATTACTCTGGATTTGTAATGAATCTTGAAAAACTCTTCGACTTCTATGGTATTTGTAAGTAAATAATTTCTTCTTCGTTTAATTTATTTGTGTGAGTCATTTGTATAACAGTAGGATATATATGAGTCAATTTCATAACGAGAGGTATATCAACTCTAAATGACAAAGTTAAGGATATATCAGACCCTTTCCCCGTGACAAAACTAGAATTTTTGAATTATATGAGTGTTGAGTTTATATTTTTGTATGAGTTGGTATGGTATTATTTTTTCTATGCATTTCATATGTTATTCCTCATCTCTTATCCTTCGTACAAAACGATATATATATTGAGAAGTGGGAATTTGTGGACAGGTGAAGGTAGTTCTGAGTACATTCCGATATACGAGGATAAAGATGGAGACTGGATGCTTGTGGGTGACGTTCCCTGGCAGTAAGTTCATTTTTTACTCCTTCTGTTTACGTTTACTCGTTCATTCAAAAAACAAAAATAATGATTAATATGAGTATTTATCGTATATCCATCATCAACTTTAATGTTTTGTCGTCGTTTATACTAACACGATGATTTCTTGGACAGTTTTTTTTCTTCATAATCCGTACTACTGCTTAATTTACTAGGTGTACGTGAGGTTTCTCATGTGGGTTTGTTGGATTTAATTGTCTGTTTGACCAAATTTATGAATGATTAAAAGTAATTATTTTTCTAAAAAAAATACTTATTTTAAATAAAGTGAGATGTTTGGTCAAATTTTGGGTAAAAGTAGGTGTTCTAGGGTAGCTAATTTTTCAGAAGCTAAAAAAAAAGTGGGGTTTTCCTTAAAAAAAACTTTTTTTGAAAAGCAGTATTTTTAAGAAATCTTGGCCATACACTACTTGTTGTTCAAAAATATTTTATTGATTAAATATAAATTATTTCTCATAAAAAGTTTTTTTGAATACACACATTTGAAAAAAAAATATTTTTCAAAATAAACTAATTTTAAAAACTTGACGAGAGTATCATTCCTTCGATGAGTTAAATATTTGGATTGAACTTGTCAACCAAATATCTGAGATGTTTTTTTAAATTTTTTTCTTATCCATTCCTAGCTCCCTCTCTTGATGACTCGAACTCACAAGCCTTTTTGTTATCTCACATCTGGTGAAATATGAGATAGAGATAGAAGAAATGATTAATTTAAATAGCTTTAATATCAACTTTTTCCAGAATTAATAAATTGCCGACAAATTAAGGCATAATTTTGGAAGAAATTAATAATATTGTTTGTATGAGACAAAAATGTCCCCAAGGGTCAAGCAGTAATTATCACATTGAAAGCTTTTTTGGACCGCGTTTTCTTCTTACACAGTTTCACAATCATGAAATATTAGACAATTTTTTCATGCATGTCGTTCTATTATTATTATTATTATTATATATATACACTCAATTGTGTTTTGAATATTTCTTACTGTTACCAGCAGGCCTATAGTATCTATTTATTTTTAATTATTAATATTAAATTTGTGATTTAATTAACTGCAGGATGTTTAGTGAATCATGTAAAAGGCTAAGGATAATGAAGAGATCGGATGCAAAAGTGATAGGGCTTCGAACAGAAGATTTTCTCAAGGGTATTAATGTCCAGGGAGAAATGAGGCTTTTTTATTAATTAATAGCCTCTCATATCATTAAGTTACATTAATTATGTTATTGTTTCTCCTATATATGTTTAGTTGTATTATGGAAATGTACCTGTAATTTTAATTAGGTGTAATTGTATGACATAATTATATCATGATTTCCTCTTTTATGTTGGTTGATAATTTTGTTAATTGTAATGTAATCCAGATAATGTACTTAAAGCTCGCAGTTACTAATGCATTAGGTTTTAGTATATGTAATTTTTTTTTTAAAGAAAATTGTTTCTCTTCATTTATCTCATTATATGTCGTTACTATCCTTGGTCCATATTAAGTGAATTGTTGAAACTTTTTTCATAGTTTAAAACAAGTGAAATTTTTAAGAGTTCAAAATTGTTGGGACTTTTTCTCCATATTTAATAGGATATTTTTATTTACTTAATTAAGTTCCCAACAATCAACATATATATGCAAAACACTCACAAATTTCCAATAATATTAACAAGGTTAATTATTACTTTGATAGTGTAAAATGTTCTCATAGTATAGTAGAGATATTTGTAATTACAACAACATATAACGCTATATCTATAATAAGTCTACTTCAATAACTTAAAAGAATAATGTAAATTAAACAACTTGTTGTAATAATAGAAGTATATACATTGATAATATATATGTTAAATGCGTTATCACATGTACGGCTTCTGGGAATTGACCTAGAATAGCTAATTAACAAAAGAATATATATATATATAGGTTCATGCATAAGGTAAAATGGCAAAGTTGCTGCATCCATCCAACTCCATTTCCCATGTATTTTATACTATATAATATAATATAATATAATGTATCTTTCTCTTTGGACTATATGTATATATGAGATACAGATGAACATTGCATAGTTTCCAGTATAAGCATATATATATAACTTTTTAACGCTTACATGCATGCATGCTAATCAGACTTAATTAATTCTATTGGAATCACAACATTAACTTAACTAATTATCAGTCAAACGTAGTCCATTTTTTAATTAACAAGATGCATTAATCTTAGTTAATTATTATTTCCAAATGACTCAAGAAACCATGGGAAACTTGTAAACCATGTTCTCGATCGGGTCAAGTTTTTCAATTCTCATATAACGTGAATTAAGGATGTATGCATATAAACATTAATTATACGAGTAGAAAAAGAATATTATAATTGAGTCACAACTCACAATTGTTCGATACTGGCGAAAATATGTTAGATGTACCTTCTTCTTTTTTTATCTCAAATAATGTTATATTATTTGACTTGACATTAAATTTAGGAAGTAATTAATTTATTTATAATTATAAAAATAAGACATTCTTTTAATTAGAAAAGACTAAAAAAGAAAAATATCAAATAAATTGAACTGAGAAAGTATTAATGTATAGCAACTAATTAAACTACCACTGCACATGATCGTTGATGCCCTCGTAGATACGTCCGACAGAAGGCATTCTTGTATTAATTAAAATATCAGTTAAGCGAAAATTATCAGCCTTAATGAATGATATATCTTGAATTACTTTGGATTGGGGTATGAACATATAATTATTTTGAGTTTTATGACTCATTTATGTAGTTTTTACAATGTAAATTAATTAATAATACTTTTTAAAAACTTCTATCTCATATTATATATTTGCGGAGTCATTTTCTTTAATTCATAAAAAGTGTAATA